>JASSUY010054839.1:0-58040 GCA_032466535.1 Forpus xanthops
TAACAGATCCCCACAATAATGTCTCCCATCGCTGTTCTCCCTTTAACCCTGACCCACAAACTCTCTGTTGACTGCTCTCCTGTCCCCAGACTGAGTTCCATACTCTCCAGCCTATCCCTAACATAAACAGCAGCTCCCCCTCCCCGCCTGCTGAGCCTGTCTTTCCTAAAGATCCTGTAACCTTCCATTCCAACACTCCAGTCATAGGAGCCATCCCACCATGTCTGTGTGGTGCCTATGGTATCATACGCCTGTAGACGTGCACACATCTCTAATTCCTCTTGTTTGTTACCCGTGCTACGGGAGTTTGTATAATATAGAGCTTAAGCTTATTCTCCCAAAATCTTTTTGGTGGAAAAGAGCAAGGTGTAGATGTGCTATTGGTTTCTTTAGCAGAAAAAATGTACATAATATAGTTAGCTTGGAAAACGATTTAGTAAGAGACAAATGAGTATTTAGATTGACCTGTGTTAGTAAGGGTAAAATAAACCTTAGGTAAGGAATCTATGCTTATATTGTGTTGGGGTCTGGGCTGCTTTAGACAGCAGCTAAAGAGTTTGGGCTGCTTTAGACAGCAGCTAAGAAGTCTGGTTTGCTTCAGACAGTAGCTAAAGGCTCACTAAAAGGCCTAGTGTAGCTGAAGGCCTTGAAACTGCTTTAAACAGTAGATAAAGCCTTATATGGCTAAGGACCTTGAAGTAGCTGGATGCTCAAGAAGAGAGGTTGAATGAGGATATGAAAAAGGAGGTGGATACTGATGTGGTTTGTGATATGGAGAATCACCAGCTAAAACAGGATGAAGAACAGGATGCAGGTGTCCTTAATACTGATAATAGCAGCCATTCATTAAAGAAGCATGATATGTGTATGTAACCACTAAAAAGCACAAATCGCATGCAGCCGACGCATGCGCAGAAATAAAACTGTATAAAAGGACGAGCTTTTGGAGTAATAAAGCGGAACGATCTTGCATCAGATTGGTGTTGTGTGTTGTGTCGTTCCCTCCTCGCATGGAAAAGGAAAATCCCTGCAATATTTTGTTCAGGCAACTATGCCGTAAAGGGATTGATGGTACTAATCCTTAGACACCATTTAAAACCGAAGTAATAGCTAGTGAAGGTTAGTAGAAATGAATAATAAATTCTGTTGTGATTGACTTGTATATTAGTAATACAGGTCAAAGAACCTAGATGCTATTGGAGACCTGTTTAGGCAACTCTTTGGATTTGATGTTGACTTCTAGCAGAGGCAAACCCTGTTTCTTACTTTGAAGTGGTAGCATCTGTTTTTTACGATCAGTCAGAGCCAGCAACCTTATATATCTGAGACATAGGACTTGGGTTTTTACAGGCTGAGAAGGCAGGCACAAATGTGGATTTCCTGCAGTTTATTCTTCAGTTGACTGATGGTTCACTGGCTTTTCTTTTGTCTTTAGTAGTCAAACGAAATGGCCAAAGTAGTGAAGAAATACCTCATGTCCTCATCAGCAGTGTTGCTGTCTTTGCCTGCAGTGTGTTTTTCTTTCTGAAGGATATTCCTTCCACCTGGTGCTGGAGCCCTGAGGCTTCTAGGAGAGGTAACATGATGTTGCATGGGAATTGCATCAAGCATCAATGAAAGTTTTGTAGTATCAGTTTAGAATGGTAAAAGGAGACATGCAAAAGCATCTCTTGCTGCCCAAACCTATTTTATTCTCATTTTAGATGCTTCCCCATGGTACCTCTCAACTTTTTAAGCTTTCTGACAGGAAGTTCAGAGCTGGTGGGGTCCTTGGCACATTGTGTAGTCCGAAGGTACTGTGTGCTGTTGGTACCATCTCTCCAGACTTCCACTGCAAAGCAAAACTTTGTCTCTTTCTTTGTCAGTCACTCCCAAAACTATAATTGACTCAATGAATTGGCTTCATTGTGTGAAGGTGGTGATGCTGTTTGGAGCAGCAGGCCAAATTGTGATGTGCTGTGGGGAAAGTCAATTTGTTCCTCAAATGAAGAAAGTGCCTTCAGAAGGACAGATGTGTTGTCTTGATAGTTGACTAATGGATTTATTTAATGGTGTTTAGCTTGTGTTAGTTCGTATGTGTTTGTCAGATGTCTAAGACGTAGCTTTACTTGTTGAATGAATTTGCTGCACTGGAGATGCATCAAAAGATACTGGTTTTGGTCCTCAGAGCCTTACTACTTTCTGCTGCTGCTTCACTGTTACAGGTCCAATTAGGAACTAATCCTGAGTGTGGTTGGTGTGGTAACAAACTTTTTTCAGTGCTATTGTTGTAGGGCTTTAATGAACATTAGCGAAAACCAACTTCATGTTCTTTCATTTGACTACTGGGCATCATGAAAATCTCAATGACTCTGAAAAAAACCTGTAATAGGGCATCAAAATGGTATATTACCTATATAATAAAATAGCTTCCAGGAGTAGCTGGAAATATTTTAGTGATCTTCCTGAACGTCATAGGAATATCTATCAGTTTATTTCTCAGCACTCTCAGTACCCTGTGGTACTTGGCTTAGGCTATTTCTGAAGCTTTTATCATGTCTCTATTCATGTCAGACAGACTAAGCTGCTGGGCATAGAGAGCAGTCTCTTGCTGTTCAGCAGAAGCTCAGTATCTTGAAAAAACCAAAAAGCTGTGATTTTCCATTTCAATTTGTGAGAATTGGAAGGAATGGAATTATATTTAGCAGCTGCTTTTAAACTACGTGTAAATTGTTTTCCCTTGTTCCCATAAGTAGGAGAGTGAGGTTGAGGCACTCTCAGGAACACAAGACAGCAGAAGCTCTGTGCTCCTGCAGAATCTAAATATAAAAGGGAAAGATTTGGGGAAATTAGGAGGATGCAAAGATGTGGTGATGGGGAGTGAGATGCCCGTATAGTTGCACAGTGGCTCCCCGGCAGAACCACTTCTGACGCTATTCTCCTTTGGGCTAGATTTCCATGCTTTTGTACTAAATCTGCTACAAGATCCCTGTCAGCAAGGCTGTGGCTGGGCTGGAACACCATGTGAGGATGTTGGGAATCTGGGTTCCTCCCAGTTCCTGGGAAACAGAGCCTGCAAACAGCCTGCACTGCTGTTACATGGGGCAGATTGCCTTTCAGCTGAGCTCTGGCTGAAGCTCAGTGATGTGTTTGTGCTTTTCCATCCAATGCCAATGCTTTAATGAGAAACATTTAAGGAAACTAAGAAAATGGTTGCAATGTTTATGTCTCCTCTACATGGCATAATCTGCATTTTGCAAATTCCATAGTGTAGCAAGACAGAAGTTTCCACTTCTCTGTTTTGAATTGTGGTACGGTTCGTGCATGAGCCTTTATCAACATTAACAGGCTAATGTAATATTTAAAGCAAATAACCTTTCTTTCTTTTTCACAACACTTCTGCTTCTTCACGTATACTAATTAACAATGAAGTCTTAAACAAGCACAGAACTGAAGTGACAGTTGTGTTTACATATATTATTGTAATTAAAAAGCTTTTCCTTATGGCCTTTTAAATCTAAATCCTTATATAATAGGGTCTCCCTACCACAACCATTTGCAGAGGTTTCATTAGTTCTCAATGTACCAGCGTTTATCACTTCCTGCGCTCTCTCCTGAAAACTTAGAGGCTGTTAAGGTTGTGAATTGCATTGCAGTGCTGTCTTACACTAATTAGTTTTTTTTCCAGACTTGGTTTATGCCTCAGAGATGTGCTGCAGAAAAAAAACAGCTTAGATAAAGTAAGCTATTGCAGCACTAATGGATCCACACAGCTCAACTGAAAAGGTAGTATAAGCTGATGGCAGCAGGTTGTGGGGTGGGAAAGAGGTTTGGGTCTGACAGGCCATGAAGAGCCTGACCTCGTGCAAGTAAGAGGTGATCTTTGTGACTTGTTCCTTTGGTTGTAAAACCATTAGGCCAACCCTGCTGGCAACTGAGAAGGGTGCTGCAAAGAGCATTTTGTACTTCCTCTCATGAAGTGCTTTGCTGACTTCCTCCAAGAGGTGGGGTGTGAGTGTTGCTGTGGAAATTGAAATCTCTTTCCTTTAAAATGTAGTGGTAGCTGGGGAAGAGGTGAGGACCACTCATCCCATCACTGCTCTGAATCCTCTTAAAGCTGACTCTCTTTGTGCTGCAAGCACACAGTCCTGTCCTGTTCTCTTGTTCTCCAGAGTTTGAAGTGTATGGAAACCTCACGAGCAAAGAAAATCCTGGTTAGAAGCTCCTGGCCAGCTTGAATATCAGGACGAGGTGCAGATTAGTTAGAGATATGTGAACTGAATATACAGTGAGCAAGCTGCAGTGAGTTCTCCTCCATGTGGCAGTGATGGAGGAAGGAAAGGATGGTAAGTAAGCCTTGGAGGAGGTATCTTTGCCTTGGTGCAGTGTCAGACCTGGTGCCAGAGCTTGCAGTTGCTTTGGTTAAGAGCAGTCCAGTTGACTTGACCCTCCATTTCATGCTTTGTTTAAGGGAAAATGATGATATCAGGTTTGTTATTTGACAACATATTTAATCTCCAGGACTGCTGTGATTCTTAGTGCCTCTGAGGTGCACACAGATGAGGCAGCGATGAATGTAATTCCCTCTGGCACAAAGTACTGGTCAGATACCTGCTGCTGTAATAGGGTCATTTACAAGAAACTGGATCAAATAACACTAAAGGGAGAGGTAGATTTTCCCCCCCTCCGCCTCTCTCTCTTTCTCTCTTTTTTTGCCTAAGGCCATCAATCAGCCAAAAATAGTGCTCAGCTGCAGCCAGCATCTCTCTTGCAGATTATTGATGTGGAGAATCAAGTGAAAGATGTGTTCCCTGTAGGAGCCTGTCAATTTTGCAGCACCAATAGCCAGACTTGAAGCTCTATCCTGGCATTGGAGAGCTTCTCTTGCTTGCTTATCTCCAAGCTAAACTCACCCCAGTATGAGCAAGTCTTAAGTCTGCCACAATTCTTTGCTCTACCAATGACTTTGCACAAAGAAATGCTATTTTATCGCTTTTATGTAGTATTGGTATAATGTACAGGGGTTTGTTGTATGTTTAAACTTAATGTAGCAGCTCTGAGCAGATAACTACTATAATAAGAGTTTTAAGAGCATTAACCCTTGGAATAGGTAGCTAATTTGGCCCTAAATGAAAAGATGAAAATGTACAGGACTGTCAGAGGGAGAGCTTAATCAGAAGCTGTTTTGATAAAAACCATTGTACTTTTGGCAGAAGTCCTGCTGAGCACACTGCATCCAGGAAACACAGCTTTGTTGGAGTCTTTTATTTCTTTTTCTCTCCAGTTTACATTAAACACAATAATTAAAGCACCAGAGATTAATGTGTCAAACTTTTAATTTGTCTTCTTTTTTTTAAAATTCCTTTTTCTGTGTGCTACTCAATTTTCCCTTAATTCAGCAGATCATGTCTTTTAAGGAAGGTTGATTGAGCAGCACATGAGGGAGGAAGAAAGTCTGCTCTCTGCCTGGAACTTCTTCATATAAATACTTCATTGTACATTAATGAAAGAATTATGTTTGTAAGCAGCCTTTCTTCTGGCAATAGCTTGACATAGCAGGCGCTTGGAGGTAGTGAGAATAGAGATTTATTTCCAAATGACCATCCAGACTGTTCAAAAGGATTTTGATTTTTATAATTAGCTTTTTCTGTGTCTATGTTTTGCTGTCTTTATCTTCTTCACTTGAGCAAAGGCAGCTTTTTATTTGCAGTTCTTAGATTTTTATTCTGCTTGATCTAATAAATGCATCCAGCCAGTAATATAATTCTTCTTCTATGTAATTTCTGCCCCAAATGCTCATTGTGGTGTAATGAAAGTTAATAGATTCTCAGTGAAAACAGTGTTATATCACAACAGCATTCTGATATGAGAAAAAATGAAGTTATTGATCTGTTCCAGAGCAGCATGATATGTTTGGCGCTGTAGTCTCCCACCTCGTTATCTGGCAAAGAGGACTTAGGAAGGCTGTGGTGAAGTGAGCTATAGCTCTCAGGGTGCTTTTTGCTGATTTCTCCTTAGAGAGCAGATCTTCACCTGTGAGCAAGCTATCATCAGTACTGGAACACCTGTTGGAAGCATTTTCACTGTATAACAGAACTGGGTTGCTGCACTTGAATAGTGCCTGAGCTGAGCCACACTCCATTTACAGAGCACATCTGCTGGTGAGGTGTTTCAGCTCCTTCCTGCATTTAGAAGGGCTACTGATGTGGTCAGAAGAGGGTAAAACAAAGCCTTTTTCAGGTGGTGTTGTATGTCAGGACACTAAGTGGTTCAGTTTTGCTTCATTTCCAATTTGCCTGCCTGAGCTAGTGGTAAGTGACAGACACTAAAGAAGAACTTGTGAAGATGGTGGTGAGCTTTGCTTGCTCTACAAGGTTTTCCATGGGAAGGAGTGAGCGTCCTCATGGTCGGTAAGCTGGCACATGCCCTGTCATGTTCCTCTTTGGGTGTAAAGTAGCTGTTGGAGAGCAAACCTCTGAACTTGCTCAAATGCAGAGCAGAGCTGGCAGCCACCACCTCTTGCATTCCCATCTCTGTATGGTCTATTACATCCCTGCTTTGCTTGGCCAGTTTAATCTGAATGGACAGATGTCGTAAGTGGCTCATGATAAATGTCCTGCTCACTGGTGGTGTTTGAGGGACTGATGGAAAGAGGAATGGAGGAGGCTGAGTTTTGGCATGCACATTTGCAGCCTGGGTATGTTGCATAATGGAAGCATTCCTTTCTTTGGCAGTCTCCTTTGAGAAAGTCAGTGTGCTTGTCTGCTAAGTTCTGGTTAGCAATACGCTAAACTTAAGTCCATTAGGCTTCCAGTGAATGAGCTGTAGCAGAGACACATCTCATGTTTTTAATGGTATGCTGCAGATAGACTTAAACCAGCATCTCTGACTTGTGTCATGTGGCTTTATCATCTGCAAAACGCTCTCTCTTGCTTTGCTGGAAGCCGGAGCATTTGCCAGCCAGTCTGTTGTGTGTCGCTGGGATTTAGTTTCCACTCACAAAGGCTGGCTGCTGCTGTGCAGACAGAAAACCGCAAAACTTTGATTTTAGTTGGCAGTCATACTTGGACCACTGTAAAACAGAAAATGTGTTTGGGCTGTGTCTGCCCATAACTCGCCCACCCCTCCACACTTTGACCTCTAAGAAGAGATCAAGGCAAATGTTCTGCTCTGGATTAAAGCTGATACAGCTTTGAGATGGACCATTCCCCTCTACCAAGATGAAGCAGTGAATCTAGGGAAGCTTTGGAATGGTATATGACTCTGAAAGTGTCTGCAACACAGCTAAGTTCTTATGGTAACTAATGGAGGTGAAATTGGTGGTCTTTGAAGTTTGGGTGCTGATCAATACCTGGCTATAGAGCTTAGTGTAGGCAATATCACACTTCAGGGGTCTTGGTGGCTCCTTGAGCAAGCTGGTTTTCAACTATGGTGGATATATCGCCCAAGGATTGATCCCATTCCTCACTGCAGTGAAGGTGTTTTGCTGCTCTGGGACTTGTTCCCTTGGGAAGCAATGAACTTCTGTCTTTGTTCTTTGCTGTACTCGCTGTCCATGTCAAGGTGTGCACACCCACCTTTCTGACCCTCCCTGTCTGCTCATTTCTGCCTGCTTTGTGTGACCAGAACAATCGGAGGCTGTTCAGCTGAACCCGGTCTAAGTTCAGTGTAGTTCAAGCAATTACAAAAGGAGGCTTTGTTCTGTTGTTTAACAAATAACACTAGGTGTGTTTGGGAGGAACTGAGTAAAAGATGTTCTTAGGTCTTCATTTTGCAGGTCTTTAAAATGGACTGCTTTTCTTCTCAATTGTCATTTGGCCATGTGTGTTTGGTCTGTTCTCCTCTAGACTCTTTCAATAAGGGGCATTTCAACTCCATAGCCTGTTTTTTGAATGTAAACTGCTTTTTGCTACACATATGGGTGCATGGACCCACGCTCGCCTCTCTTCTGGCAACACTCAACTATTTGTGTTACAAAGCAAGCTAGTTTGTTTTGATCACAATAGTAGGATGCATACGATTGCTGTCACTTACTGCTAGGAAAGTAGCTGTAAACACGCTGTTCAACAGGTGATGCAGAAGAGACTCCCCTTGTTACACTCTCTGCTTTTTTCACTGAGAAGGCTTTTTGGTGGTTGCTGTTTTCTTGTGTGCTAGAGTGTTGCTGGCAAAAGCAAGACAGTGGCTCCCTCTGGAGCTAAGCACCACTGTGACTCCAGGGACTATCTCCTGCTGAATGTCATGATTTTCAGCTAAATGGTTCAACTGAAGTGGTTTTTTCCTTTCTTTTAGCATGAAGGATGGTGTTGCCTGCTCAGTCTGCATGTGGTATACTTAAGAAACCATTAATTCACTCAAAAGTTGTTCAAACGGGAGCATGTTCTTGATGTTCTGTATTTATCACCTTCCATCCCACAAGTTTCTGTAGAAATTCATATAAGAGCATATCTTTTAGACAATATCTAGTGCAGTATTTCTATGGATGAATGTCACTAAATTTGCTTGGCTCTAACTGGAAATACCATTTGTTGGGGTACAGCAGCCAGTCTGCAATGAGAGTAGTGCTGTTGTTACTGTTGAAGTGATGTGTTGAGGTGATGGTCACAAACAGTGACCATTTGAACCATTTGGAGTTTTTTATTCATTATCTAGATAAAGTAGCAAACTTGTTTGCCAGGAAATCCTTGTAGCCCTTGCAGGAAAGAGGGGTGAGAAATTATATGGGGCTGTACACCTTGAATTCAGCATAGCTAGGTGTTGCTGTACCACTTAGGGACCTTAACGGGGGTCCTTATGTCAAAGCCATTTAATAGGCACACAAGTCCTGCCTTGGACAGCTTAAACACCTGTGGCAGTGTGAACTCATCCTGTGAGCAAAAGCTGTCTTAGAGGATGCTCACCAAAGGAGATGACTGACATCAGCCACTGCCAGTCAAGGGCAGAAACAACTCTGATTTGAAAGCTCAGGTGTTTCTAGGTTCAGTGAAACAGTGCTTCTGCTGCAGACCTGAAGTCTGTAGGCGTAATAGTGGGTGATAGCTGGGTCTTGGGCTCATAGTTCATACTGGTAGGAGCTGTGGTCATCCTGGTGGATGTCTGCCTGCCCAAGATGTTCATGGAGCAGATGGGCAGAGGTCTGCTATAGACAGTCCTGTATCCAACTATTGTTTTCCTTCTAATGAAATTGTCTCTGAAGTGTCAGTTTAGATGCTAGCTGTGGGCTGCTATGTGCTAGGGAAATGGTGAGCTCCAGAAGAGACAGCGTGGACAGCAATCTCTAAACTATGTGTCCTGTGTTAAAGCAGCAGCAGTCATTTTTCTCCTTAGTAGCTGGTGCAGTGCTGTGTTCTTGAGTTTCAGGCTGGGAACAGCACTGATAACACCGATGTTTTCAGTTGCTGCTCAGTAATGTTTAGTCTGACCAAGGACTTTCAGAGTCTCATGCTCTGCCAGGGAGGAAGGGAAGCCGGGAGGAAGCAGAGACAGTACATCTGACCCAAACTGATCAAAGAGGTATTCCATACCACAACACTCATGCCCAGGATGAAAAAACTGGGGGCAGGGACCCAGAAGAGTTGGTTCACTGCTCAGTCAGGTGGGGTATCGGTCAGTAGGTGGTGAGCGGTTGTATTCTCTTCCCTTGTTATTTCCCTTATCACTATTGTTATTGGTGGCAGCAGCAGTGGTTTGTGTTATACCTTAGTTCCTGAACTGTTCTTATCCCAACCCATCGGAGTTACGTTCTTTCGATTCTCCTTCCCATCCCTCTGGGAGTGGGGAGAGGAAAGGGGGGGGAAGCTAAGGAACTGTGTGGGTGCTTAATGTCTGGGCTTAAACCACAACACTATGGCACCATCTTCTGGAGATGGTGAGTAAGATCTGTAATCATGGTGAGGGAATTCTGCTTAATTGTTCTGTTTGTTTTCTTTTAGAAACAAAACTATTTAGTGTTTCAATTTGTATACTTTCTGACCTCATAAAACAAAGGCAAACATTCATCTTTGTTTTTGTGGCTTAGGATCCACTAATTTTTGATGCTCCTGAAGAGCCTTCCTTTACTGCTAAGTGCTTTCCTCAAGTATCTTGGTGCAGGAATAACCTACAGAGAAGTGCAGATTGTAGCAGGCAGCGTTTGAGTTCCCTGGTTCTATAGTGACAGTTTGCATTGTGCCTCTAGGTTTGGTGTGGAAGATTGTCCTCCTGCAGTCTCAAATTAAGGAATAACTGAGCATCAGCCTAATATCTTTGCCAGCCAGATATTGCTTCTCATACCCCTTTGCTGCCAGATAATTTTAGCGTTAATAAGACTGTTATATATTTTGGGTTATGCTCATTGTTCTGCCAATATGTGTCTGAATGACTGTTCTGGTGTGGGAAGTCCCACGGAATTCATCAGATTTCCTTACAAGCCGAATGACAATGGCTGGTTCCTAGTGCTTTACGCAGCAGTATTTCAATATATAGATAGTCTGACATAAATGCTGAGGTTTTATTATCAACAGGGTTTTTGTTATCAACAGCCTTTGTGGTGCCAAGGAGTAGAAAAGAGTTGCTGTTGATTTCTTCACTGTACACGGGAGAGCAAGTCTCCTTTGAAATGGTTTCAAAAGGTTCATTAGCAAGCAAATTGATATGGAAACGCCTGAATGGGATAACATGGAGTAAAGAATAAGATACTGGAGCCAGTATTGGCTGCTCCTTATTTGAACAAATGTTTGCCAGGGAGAAGAATCACTTTTTCCTTTCTAATCAGAAAAGGGTAATAACTGGACCTGTGAGTGTATCGTGTGTGCTTTTAACATGGTTGAAATGTACTGTTTCTTTTTAGGTTGGAATGGCTTGATGTATTCTCCAGCAACTTCTTAAAATGGCATGTAATTTTATATTCTGTTGTAAAGGGATCCTTTTATTTGTAGTGCTTTTCATAAAATCTTGAGGAAATGCGGTATTTATATGAGTGATAAGTATTGTGAATAGAGGAAAAACCCTTGTAGTGTCTGCATTGTTATCCACTGCTTATGAAAGTAGGTAATGGGCTGTCTTCTGTGCTTAAAGGAATTGTACCAAAAGAGGTCTGAATCTATACAAGTCGATTTTACAGACCTCTAATATGAAATAATGACCTTTCTGCAGATGTGCTTTCTCAGCTAATGTGCAGCATTTGGAAAAGGAAAGCACTTCTGCTCTGTCTGCAGCAGGTTTCCAGCGTGCTCTTGACAAATACAGCACAGAAATAAAGCTGGAAGGGTAGCATCTGTTATTCTGGAGTTTAAGGGGAAGGTGAATGCTGATTTTCCTGGAATACTTCAATACTGGTGTTTCTGAGTGCAGTTTAACTGCATAAATTGTTGGCAGAAATAGAGTTGACTTTGTGAGTGCTTTTAAATTGCAGCTGACATTTCCAGGTGACAGCAGACAAGCAAAGTACCTTTAGTGTCTGCACAGCACTGGTGCCAGTGACGAATGATCCGTCTGTCCCGTGAATGCTTGTCCTGTCTCAGGCTTGAGTGCCCTTATTGCCATTCCACATTATAGAATCTTCTGTGCTGGCTGCTCCCTGTGCGCTTTCCTCCCTCATCCCCCCAGCCTCTCTTCGCTTGCTGGAGCATCATCAGCTCTTGAGTAAGAGTTTTCTGCTTTAGGTTTTTAAAACGTGCCCTCTTGTGGTGAGCAGCAGTTTCTGCACGCTGGTTTTATTTATTAATATGTTTGTGAACATCCTTTCGCAGAATACAGGAGCCATGGAAGTCTCTTAGTCCTGTAGATAAATGTTTTATGTCCATACAAATCAATATTCCTCTTTGACTCATTTCATTACAGGTTTGGTTTTGCTTAGGCTGTGAGATATGACCATTAATCACCAAGGGATGGTGGGGAGCCCTCAGGGATTTGATGCGTTGAGGTGAGAGATGCCAGCAGCTTTGAAAGTGGTAGCCTTTGGTCATTGACCTTGGTTTTGTGGGATATATTGTGTTTAAATACTGCAAAGACCTTGTTTTGGTTGTTCAGGTACAGTCAGGTGAAAACTGAATCTGCAAATCTATTGACTGGATTGCAAAGAAGCATTAATTTACATTAGAAAGTGAAAAGAGCAGCATGCAGTGTGGGTTTTGTGCTGCAGGCAGAGCGACTGCACCACCTCTGAACCTGTGACCAATAGTGCTTGGTAACAGCTTGGACACCAGCTATCAGGAAACGTGAATATTTTCTTTATGAAAGACAAGGTGCATCTTCATAGACCTTTATTGCTTTGCATGAAAGGCACTCATTCAGTTGGAGACATGAATACTAAATACGATTATTGGGGCAAAGGAGCAGCAGCGTGGCTTTAATTTGTTATTTTTGAGTAATAAAGTGAAAAATCCTGAATTATAAAGTAAGTCTTATTCGTAAAAGCTCCTGTTGAAAAAAACACGAGTGACTTCTGCAGTGCAGATTTGTCCTGAAGAGCTGTACTAAAGGAGGCTTGAACTGCTCAAACTTCTCCTTTATCTTACCAACTTGCGCACCAAACCTGTATCTGTAACTTGACTGACTTATCAGAGAGTCATCAAGAATATGACTGTTTCTGATTCAGCACACCAAATGGCAAATCAGCACTATTTGAGCCATCAAACTTGAAACGTGAATGCAACACAGGATAAATGTTGTTTATTGCAGTCTAGGACAGCTAAAAATACTTCCTCTAAACCTTTCTCGAGCCTAATTGGGACCTCCAACGTCAGCTCAAGATGAGTTGAATCAATTTGTTCACATGTAGCTGTAGAGCAGGGCTGTTTGAGTTAATAAGAGCAGCATCACTAGTTGGTGATGGAAGAGGTCATATCTGCAGTAATGTGTGCTGAAGCATAAATTGAGTAGATGAGGTGAAAGGGAGGCTGAGTAACTTGCTCCTGTTGTGGAATTTAAGAGGTTTGCACCGCTCCCAGCAATCCATTTCAAAGTCAGTGGCTGGAAACCAAATGGCTGAGTGCGTTCCTTGGCCTTAAAGGAGCCTTTGAGTAATTTTTCTTGCAGTGATTAGGTAAGGAAAGGGGGTAAGAGATGGCTGGGTTTTTTTCTTGCTTCATCTCATGAATTCTACTTGCAAGGCGTAACACAACCAGAAGTTCCCTTTTAATAGGATGTAGTTTAAATGTATTACAGATTATACATTGCTGTAATGAGGGCTTCTCTCAGAAGTTAAGAATAGGGCAGAACTAAGAGCCAGACTTATTTGGAGGCTCAGCTTGAAGGTAAGGCTGTGATCATAAAGGATGCTTTGCAAGTTCAAACCTGTGTTGCAAGCTCAGGGTTAATACCAACCACAAACATTGAAGAGAATGTTGCATAGCATAAACTTGATGAACATAGTTTTGCCTCTCTTAGCCTATTTGTATTTTAAGCATATCTTACATCCTGTGTGCTGTGCTCTTGGAAAGCTGTCTGTGTTTAAGCTCTTACTTTAGCTAAATAGGAGATAAATCAGAGTAACTTCTTGGTCTTTGAAAACAGATGAGTTGCCTGACATTTACTTTGTAAGGGCATGGAGAAAGTCACATGTCACAGCAGATTTCTGGTGAACTTACATCTTACAGCAACATTTTCCAGCACCTGTATCCTGGATCCACTCAGGTAGTGGATTTTGAGTGTTGTGGATCGTGCACCTCCCATGTACTGGAAGCTTCATATATTACTGACTGTTTAATAAAGCATCAATCTAATGTCATGCTTGTATTAAACCACTGAAGAAGAAAATACTGTTGAGAATCAGTAAAGTACTTGCTAGCTTTACTGGGAAAAGTGAAGGGGTCTGGATTCTCCCTAGGAATGCACACGTGTGTGATCAGAGCCAGGTCCACACTGGGACACAAGGCTTTCAAGCATTGAGTGGTAACAGGAGAACCTGAAATTGAAAAGGAGGGTTTGTCAGGGGAGATTAAATGACCACTTATTAACTAATCACACAAGTGTCTTTCATCTGCTCATGGCTGTAGGCAACACAGAAACATGGTTTCTATTAAATCTGTTGCTCCACTGAGGGGCACCAGCTTTCATTGTTACCATCTTCTTTTCTCTTTCTGTTTTCAGTCTGATGAGTGAAGCTGGATTTCATTATTTTAGTGCTATGCATGCCCAAAATTCTTATGTCCCTGCCAACAAAATGAAATCTCCTTGCAGACTTACACAATTGCAACAGATGTGGAGGTTTATTTATTCGTTATTTTCTTAAAAAAGCTTTATTTATAACTTAAAAAAAAAGGATAAATTTGAGTTTTACAGAACTGCTTTATTTGTGCTTTCTTAGTGGCATATTTATTAGTTCTAAGTGAAGATGATATTGGCCAATAAAACGGGTAATCTCAGTTATATTTAAAACTATTCTGCAGATTAGTCAGCTTTATGTTCTTTTATTACTTTTATTACTATCATATGAGCAATGCAATGATGCATATTTCGGTCATATGGTATTGAGTTTTTTACCTTTTCATTTTGATGTCCCATGAATAGAATGATAAACCGAAATAATATTTTGATTTCCTTTCGTAGTGATTTAATTTCATCTGTAATAGCTTGTTCTGCATTTTTGCTCTCAGACTTCTTGCTTTGGCAACACTGTCTGCAACCAGAGGAAGGGAGCACCTGATTTTAATGGACAGCATAATCCTATGGAGTACTCAGCCAGATTGGGTACTAAAATCTGTGGTTGCTTATTGCATCCCAGGGATGTAGCTGTAGCCCAATGAGGATCTTGGTGTTGCAGACACCAGTTGGTGCAGTGTGTGGTGTTACTGGATATACAGTCTTACACTTTTCTTTCTTCATCTCTTGTGGGACACATACAATCTTCTACTCCAGCACAAGACAGATACAAGTTAGACATGTTTGCAAGGCCAGCTTGAAATATGCTTATCTACTGAAGGAAAAGACTTTCAGATGTGATGGTAGAAATCTTTCCTTAACTTGTGTTATTTTACATGACTGAGACCTAACATTAGCTCAGCAAAATAGGTCTTACTTGCCTTGGATGCCAGTTCATCATACCATATTATTATTATGTATATATTATTATACATTATATGTTATTACATATATTATTATGTATTTACACTTCTCTGAGCTGAGAAAAACATTCAAGCATGTAATTAAGTGCTATCTAAAAGTGGAATTTAAGTACAAGCTTAAAGTTAGACACATGTTGAAATGCCCTGCTGAGCAGGGAAGGATCGCTGGATGGGGATTGCGAGGCCCATCTGTGGTTTCCATTTTGGGCATACAGGCGTGATGTGAGAAGCCAGGTGTGTAAAAGTAGCGCCTTGCCAACATGTCCATGCTCTGTAGTCTGCTCTTGAAGCCTTCTCTGTGCTGCCAAAACAGCTGTTTATCAGTATTGGTTTTTCCTTTGTGGTTTGGTGAAACACAATCCTGTAATGGGAATGGAGCTGGACCAGCAGCACTGTGGCTAGGCAAAAGGCTTCAGGCAGCACCCTGAACCCCAGCCCAGAGCTCTAGTGACACCAGAGGTTTTCCTAATGTTGGTCTGGCAGATGGTTTGCTTCCTTGATGAGGAGTAAAAAGCAAAGTAGAATGTTGCCTGGCTTTGGCTTCATCTGGATTAATGCTATAACAGTTATAAATACCCCCATGCAATGCCCTGATACAGGAGTAGCTGTGGTGTGGTAACGTGGCCTTACGGCAGTGGAGCTGCTCCCAGATGAGAAGAGGAACGAGCTATTAGCCTTATAAGATATCTTTCTGCCACTATCCCAGTGTTTATATTAGGGGTTATAACTAGTGTAATGTTACTGATTTAAAAACCAACACATTAAAATCACCCCTCCCTCTGGTATAATTAGGTGGTGGTGTATGGTGGCCCTTAAATCAAAGTAATTCTTAAAACTAAGTGTTGCACTTCATCTTTGTTATGGTTAAGAACTAGTGAAACAAAGTCTTGAATAGAGGAAGGGAGGGGACTTTGGAAGCAGCTGTGTGAAATCTGAATCCGTGTTTGCTCTTTTTTAGCCAGCTGTGGTTTAACCCTTCAGAGCACTGCCTCATTGTGGTTTCTAGCCCTGGTCATGAACTTCAGTCTGCTGCTGCTTTTTAAGCTGTGAAGTGTGAGAGCCCCAGGGACCAGCTCTCTGGAGCTGGGTGAAAGCCATTGCTTTCACAGCAGCAAGAGAACTCAAGATTGCAACACTACTGCTGTCAAGATAGGATGGCATGGTAATAACTCTGTGTGATGCCTCTGTCATCCTTTGGGCTGCACACTACTTTGGTCCTTCTACAGATGAGAGTTAAAACATGGGCAGGATCTTTTACCTGGACAAGGAGCAAGGTTGCCTTTGCAGAGAAGTGTATTTTCTTCCTCTTCACGATGGTGAGAGTGTGAATGTGACAATTGTCTATGCCTGCAGTGCCTTCTTCTCATCGTGCCTTTTTAGTTAAGCGTCAGTACCACATCTGGTCAAGTGAGTGTGTGCAGGAGTAGGAGTGCTCGACTTCCCTCTGCTTTCATAAACATATGTTACTGCTCTGTGTAAGTTGTGCACCATGTGTAGTGGGAAGACCTTCTTGAGGAGGTGAGGCTTTAAGGAGCATGTTTGTCATGGTTTGTGGGTTCTGTTTGCAGCAACATGCTTGAAAGGAGCTGAGGAGGGAAGGAGTCAAAACAGGTTAGTGTGTTACAAGCTCTGGTGATTGTAAAGAGAAGGAAAACTCGGGTGATGGCCCAGCAGCTTACAGGTGGTCTGTGTATAAGGTCTATATGTGTACGGCCATTATGCCTTCTTTGGGCACTTCACTCAGCAATGGGGTATCCGAATTGTGGAAGACATGAGGTTGCCATTCACTTACATAGTCTCCCTCCGTGCTGCAGGAAGTATTTTTCCCTGCACGTGAAGTGGCTACAGTGGCAGGGCCACAAGTCCCAGCATCTGTGAAAAGCTTCAGAATCCTGGGAACTGATGTTTATTCATTTTTCTGGTACTGTCTTCTGATCCAGTAGCCCTGTATGCCAGAATGGAGGCCTCATCCCTTTGTTGATGCCTGGTGGAAATAGCAAACCCATCAAATTCCCACGGACAGCAGTGGCTAAGAACACACTAACATATGGAAGTGCCTAGTTACTTTTCTTGCCTCTTTATACTTTCTTTGGGAGTGTGTCTTTTGTTGGTGCACTCATCAAATCCCATCATGGTTGCAGTGCACAGAAAAGGGAGATCAACATTTCCCTTGAATTTCAACAGAACCAGAAACCCTGGTAAAACAAATTACAAGGGTTTCTGTTTCGTTTTCAGTTGTAAATCAGATGAGGCCATGAACATACTGCAGGTGATTGCCTTCTGCAGCATTGCTCACACACGTAAAATTAGGCCTATTCCTTGCTGAATTGGGAGTCATACTTCTTAGTAATGTTATGGGGGAAAAGTAAAGCCTTTTCTGGCAGACTCATTGTTCATAACTGCAGGTGTGAGCCATGTTTTCCAGAAATTGTTCAGTGAATGCAGGTGATTGGGTGTTGCTCTGTCTGCACACAAGGAAAATCTGGGCATGGAGGAAGGTGATGGTCCCAAGCGGTTTGCCCCTTGTTTTAGAGGTTTCTCTTTACATGGACAAAGTCACCTTAGCTCTCACCTGTGACTTGTGTGTCAGAAAGTTACTTGGTAATGGAGCCTGTACTGTGATAATGGCTGCAACAGGAGTTGGACAGTTTATGGCTTGTTGGAATGCCACAAAAAGCTTGTGGGTTCAGCAAATGGGAGATAGCTCACCAGTTACTGTCACAGCAAATCAGAGTCAACTTGGTGAAAAATTAACTTATAGCAAATTCAACCATGTTCAGAGAGTGAGAATCACAGAAAATAAACCCCCTTTCCCCTACCAGACCCTTTTTCCCAGGCTCAGCTTCACTCCATCATTCTCAACTCTATGCCTCGCTCCCTCAGCACTGCAGTGAGAACAGGGCTGTGCACAGTCCATCACAGCTCTTCTCTGCCATTCCTTCCTCCTCAGCTGCTCCCATGTGCTGCAGTCCTTCAAGTACTGCTGTAGGGTGAGTTTGTTGCCGCAGACTACCTTCGGAGTCAGACTGGCTGTGTACTCTGTATCTAATGCATGTGTCCCTTTAAGTCAGATGACTTCTCATTTTGGAGGAGGGAGCCATCTGCTCTACACGCTGTTGAACTTGGCATTATCATTGGGCCACTGCACCCCTCGTTAACTCTATCCCTGCGGCACAGTGAACAAAATAAGCTGGAATGTTTCAGGTCTTGTTATGTTTGAAATAGTTTAATTTTTACCCTACATTTAGATTTTAAAATGCTTTTGTATTTTTTAATGACATCTTTTACCTGGGTTTTCAGCACTTTTATCTACCTTGTTCTCGTTTTCACCTGCCTTTTGTGCAGCTTTTCCACTTAGGAAAGCCCTAATGAGATTTGTGAATAAGGTTGGTTCGCAGGCAATGAAATGGATGTTACAGGGGTCATTTGTTGAGTAGTTTTTTCCTTCAGTTTTCTTTAACACCTATTATGAATTTCAAATCCAAAGAAGATAAAGGAAAAAAAGAGAAAAGAAGACTTTATAGCAGCTGCAGGAACAGAACAGCTGCTTGATCCCTGAGCTGGATCTGCCCATGTGCTCTTTGCCTGGTTTAACCAAAGGATTGGTGTTTGTTCCTGCTCTGTTCTTGATCATACCCTTCCCGAATAAGCACAGAAGTAAAAGGAAATTGCAGATTTGGCTGTTGCCACTTTCTTAAGTATTTTTTCATTCTCAGGTAGTGGCTGTGGAGATGCTCAATAACCTCTCCCAGCCTGTAGTACTTCCTTTTAGGTGAACTCAAGTTGCTGCATAAGGTTGAAAATTAGTTTGTGACTATTAAAGTCAGAAGAAAGTGTATCTCTACAGTCATTTCAGTCCCCAGAGAGTGACCTACCAAGGAGGGCCCCTGTCTGATGAGGCAATTATTCCCACCCTCCTTTGCTGAAGGACCATTTCTTCTGCTTAATACATTGCAACTTCAGTTTGCATCTGAGAATCACAAGAAATCAGTGCCTCGGCAAAGACAGTCTCTCACAGAAAGCCTTCATGGTCAGGTGAGGTTAGTTTTGGAGACATCAGAGCCACAGAAGTCCTCCTGAAATAGCATCCTCCCAGTTGTGGACCTTGTGGATTTGACCAGTGCTGCAAAGAAGTATTTGCCTTTTGTTTTTTGTTTCTTCCCTCAAATGATACCAGTTGCTCCTGACAACAGATATTTAATGCAGAGACTGGCCGTAGGCACTGTCTTCCAAAAGATGTGATGGCTGGTAGCTGGAGATAGCACATCTTCTGGTGATTAAGATTAATTTTACTGACCCTGTCATGAGCTGGACCTTTCTAAAAATGAATATATTCCCCACCATATTAGTAAGAGGGAGCAGGTAGTACTTGTCAGACTTTAAGTGAACCTCTTCAAACTACTTATCATATATATATATATATATATATATATATATATAATCTTAAAATTAGGGCTGGTGCTTCCATGGAATTTGGGGTACACACTTTATACCCTCCTTTTTTGTGCCTGTTTATGTATTGTTCAGACTTTTTGGTTTGAACCAGTATTGCATTTTACCCATGGATCCTTTCTTCCATGTTTAATTACATACTTTTGTGCTGGCTTTCTTCTGAACCATGCTTGCTGTTGCTTAAGGGGGGAGTAACTCCTATGGATGGGTAGGTTAGGCTCAGATTCTTCTTCATAAAATTTTGTTAAGTCAATTGAAGCAAGTGCAGAAAAACTTTGCCTTTTCATCTCTCGTGTTCAGCTGTGTCTTGGGGAACTGGTTTCTGCTAATGTATCCACTGATGCTCTCGGCGTGAATAATGATGTGTGATATAGGGCTGAAGGCAACAGCGTATGAACTCTTTAAATTTGGTTGTGCTCATCAAATTGTGTGTTATTCTCACCCTTATTTTTCGCTTGTTGCTGGCAGCTCTTGGTAAAGAAGATTGTGATAGGAAGTGAAGGTGCAAGCACTGCATAGCTTTATAGTTAATATACTTGGAGGCAGAAGGTGGTTTTGCTGTTTGTTTATAAACAAATAATGTTGTTTCATCTTATATTGAAATTTTAACAAATCAGCCAAATGGTTGAGGCTTTGTATAAACTGTCTTGGGCTGTTATTGACATGAAGTAGTAGAATACAACTGTGAGATATTAACAATTTTAGTGATTTCTGACAACGTGAAAACAATTATATTTCTGGTATTACGTTGCAAGATGCAGTGATTTAGTAATAATAGCACTGCCATAATTCTATGCATGTTCCCATAGCTGTAAATGGAACAATATCTCTGGTGTTGAAATGCCCTGTGGTTTTTACGTATGTGTGGTAGTGTGCTGGTAGCAGTGCTACCCTCAGGGACTCTTTTCTGCACCTACAGTTGTCTAGGGTTGGGGTGAAAAAAGAGATCTGGCTGATCTTCCTCTATGTTGCTGCTATGGAATATCTGAAGGGCCATATGTGCACCAGGGAGATGTCTGGCAAGAATACTTAGACCCTTCATTTTCTCTTAGACACATCTTGTTCTTTGCTGCCTGCAGCACTGAGTCTTGGGAGATGCTTCTTCAACTGTCTACATAACCCAGGAGGAGCTGCTCGTTCAGAACAAGCTTAATACTGCCTGTCTCCACCTGAAGGTTGGGACCTCTGTGGAGATACACATCACAGAGAGGAGTGTGTATCAAGAGGATAAGCCTAGGGTCTGCAAGGGAAGTGGTTACAGATGAAAGCAGGGAGTTTGAGGAGCTGCTAGGGGAGGAGGACCAACAACAGCTTCCCTGAGGTGGCAGGAAGACCAATGTCTGTCGTCTCATCACCAAAGCTCAGTGTCTGCTCATGGGATTGTTCTATTTCTGTTCTCTCCATCTCACTGGAAGTGTAAGAAGTTTAAAATCCATGAGCTGAATCTGTTGTAAAGTCAGACTTTTCCTGTTCCTTGCTGAATCTTACACTACAGAGGGGGGAAATCAGCCTGAACTCTGTAAATATCGCTTTAATAACAGCGTAATAACAAATAACACTATAATTTTATATCTACATTTTATGTTCATTGTATTTTTCAGACTCTGGACCAAGAAAGTATAGTAATAACTGATGTCAATTTAAATAAGGGAACATGATAGTCGTAACCTTTGAAATAACTGGAACTTCTTATAGACTTTGCAAATATATTCTCTGAAAGGTTAGTGCTTTAGCTAGACACAGAAATGTCAGTGTCTTTTGCCCCATAATTTCTTCAGTGCTATATTCTCTTTATTAGTGCAATTATTTCAGGTTAGCACTGCTATCATTTTTTCATGACTCTGTAGCATGCCATTATTTTCAGGAAGCCAAAAGTAGGTGTCTTTAATAGTACCATTACTGTTCTTCACTACTTTTTATATAGAAACTAGTTAAGGGGTATGATCCTAGCGCTAAAATTGCTTGCCATGGAATGCAAGAAGATGATTGATAACATAAATATAAACCCTTAATAGGCACCCAAAATGGCAATCCTCAGAGATTTAGTGGCACCAATACTAAACCTTTGATCACTTTAACAGCACGTTCCTAGAATTTTATACAGTAAAGGAGAATTTATTTCCTTAGCAATGGATCTCTGGGCATCAGCTTGTCCGTGTTTCATTCTGTTGCTCTGAACTTTAAAGGTAATTTATTGACAGCATTGGGATATAGGGATGGCAATTCTGGGGCTTTAGGACGATGGTAACATAAACTCATAGGAGTTGGTAGTGAAAATTTGGAACAATTCAGAAGGGGCTGGAGGTTTCATTAACAAAATGGCTTGGTGTCTCTTGCCTACGCCTTAGAATTCATTGCTGCATCGGCACCAGTTGGTAATCCAGCAGCTGGAGGTCTTGGAGCTGTGTTGTAGATGACAAGTCAACCTGAAGCTCTAGAGCTGCAGTTTTTTTGGTGCTTAATGTTTCTCATCAGTTGGTTGTGCATTTCCAACAGCTTTTAGTCACTTTGTCAAAACTTAGGTTAGGCCCTGTGGGAGTCAGCCCATCCCACACCACCTTAGTGTGATTGCTCTTCCCTTGTAAAAGGGAGATAAGCAGCCCTCTGGGGCTAACCAGGCATACACCAGGGCAGTGTTTCCCATCTCCTTCTTCTTAAGTGCAGAAAGATATGTGGCAAGTTGCTTTCTCTGCTAGGGAAGGCTGCATTTATTGTGAATTATGATGGCTGAATGACCTTTGTCTGAGGACCCATTTGGTTGTGTTAAGGCCAGGAGTAGGGGGCCCTTTGCAGCAGAACAGTGGGTCTGTTAGCAGCTGCATGTGAGTAACAGCGTCTGCACTACAGTGAGCTGGTTAATAATGAATTCTCTTAAGTACTTTTCACTGTGTCCTCTACTGAGCTTCAGTGAGAAACAGAGAAATGAATCTTTGGTCTGAGTCTGATTCATCTCATTACCTTGGCTCGAATCCTTAAGAGCGGTGTTTCTAGCTGTGTGTAGTGCTACCTGTTCTGTACAGCAGTTTTCCCATCCATCCATCCTCCTGGTCCTCTGCAGTATGCGGGGCTGGAGACTCATCCCCCAATGCAGGACTGTGTCAACCAGGAGCTGCAGTTACTGTTTCAGGAAACGTTTGGCCCCATTTAACATGGGAATGCTTCAATACCATTTCCAGATTCCATCAGAAGTTCAGGTAACTGACCTCCTTAGCTGTCAATATTTACTCAAACAGCTGAGAACTTAATGTTCTCCAGGCTGCTGGAATATTAATTCGACTGCAGATATGTTAACTGTTGCTGTTTCCCCTTGGCATTTCTTCATTTCCTACCAGTAAACCCTTAACTTGCCTACGGTTTTGGCACCCTTAGCTAAGGCTTCATATTTAGGTAAGTGTTAGTCTGTACCTAAGATGACAGTCATGACTATTTTAGCCATGACATTTTTTAGCCTTTGGAAGAAGTCAATGTTAGGAAAATAATTTCCTCCCAGCATGGCTGTGTTTGGGAAGCTGCTAGTGGAAGCTATTGCTGCTAAAATAACACTGAGCATTTAAAATAACGCTTAAAAAGGCAACTTCTTCATACTGTTATTAACAACATGGTGTTCTTTTAAAGTTTTGAATAGTAAAGATCCTGTTTCAACTTCTGTTACTTGCATACCACGAAATCATAGAGTCGTATGAGCTTGTTTGGCTATGGCTATAGTCTTCTGGCTAGCTGTTAAGATAACGTAGCTGCGACAGAGAACCTGCAGCAGCTCTACTCCTCCAAACTGTTTGATGCAAGCCAGTCTAATTGTTTGATATTTTAGTTTTCTATTACAATGGTTGATATTAGCTTCCCCGAGTCCCTGTGTTGTATTCATAAAGGCATATCACAATAATTCCAGCTTTCTTTTAAGAATATTGGTTTTATGACTAGATTTCTGGTATAAACAGTTCATTTATCACCAGGATATTCTCTTACAAGAAGTCCCCAAAGAAATTAAAAGTGTGTGGGAATGATCAATTGAATACTCAGACTTGTCCCTTTCAATTCCTTTATATTTTGCGGTATAACCAATGCCAGACTTGTATGCATTCCATGTCTAAATGTTTGGTTTGCTCTGAAATGAGCAGGACAGGGAAGTCTTTTTAAAGACTCACCATTTAATAATCACTTCTTTATATGCTGTAAGTGCATCAGGTGGCATAGGGGATCTGCCCAGTGCACTGCAAGTCCAAGCCTCAAAGAGATGGGTCTTGGTCTGATGGGAGGGTATAGAGGGAGCATTGAGGTGTAGAGTGAGTTGCACAGGTTGACCTCAGTGGCAAAGTCAGGAGTTGTCACCAGTTTCCCTCTCTGATGATGTACTGATGTGAGTGTGGTGCACATCCAAGGAGAAGAGTTTGTGAGACTGATGTCGCCAGGACTTGTGTTCACCAAGCTCCTGGGACCTCCCTGGGATGGGGAAGATCTCCTTATGATCCCAGCAGCAAGACTGGGGGAAATACGGCCTTTAAACACCTCTCTGAAAGGCCCTTTGCACAACCAGTGGCAAATACAAAGAAAGTGCAGGTGCAAAATTTATTTGTAGCTTTCTGTGGAAAACCTTTTAGTGATCTCTTTACGGCTATGAGCGATTCTGCCAACTCAATGCCAAGCCGATAAGTCCTTCTGCTCTTTGTCCCAGAAGTGTGCGTTTTAAATAGGAATGTCACACTTTAGATAGAAGTGCTCAAGCTCTATCAGGTTCCTATGACACTGAAATGGTGCTGTGCAAACAGAGCCACATGTCACTGTCTTGTGTTAATGTCACCTCTCACTGTGTGTGACAGCCTTGGCTGCAGGGGCTCAGTGTGTCTGTTAGCAATGCTCTGCTGGAAGGAACGATCCCCTATATTTAAAGAGGGATGAGGCAAAATCTCCCCTCTGCAGGGGAAATGAGATGATGCTGAGAATTAACAACCAGGCTTGGGACATTTCTTAACATCAGAGCCTATAGAGTTGAAATAAATTTTGCTTTTCTTTCCATGTAACATTGAGCTGAGCCAGCAATGTCTGTGTCAAATTTCCATCAAACACAGTTAAAACCTGTCAGTTTTGAGCCTTTCTGCATTAAACATCTGTAACAGATACCAGCATTTGAGTCTAACTGAGCCAGGAAAGCAGCATGATATGTCATTGTGTTAAGCATACTGGGTAAAGGAGGGACTTTGCTTCTCTTGCTCTCTGGCAGTGCTGCATCTGGTTCTATATCTGATAATCATTTTGTTTGTTGTTGTGGGGCTTTATGATGTCCCGTCACTGAAAGAGAGTGACTGATGTGCAGGCATTTGAGGGCAGCCAGCAAACACATGAGAGCCCTTCTGTGATTTCTTCTTGTTAGCCTTAAGATCATCAACACTTCTTGATGCAATTATATGCGATGACTGCCTGGCATAGCCCTGCTCTCCCACAGTGGCCTATGATAGTTCCTGGGGAGCACTCAGCATTTATGTGTATTAGATACAGTAATTGTGTGAATTATGAGATTAGCAGGGGAGGGAAGAAGCCACGTGCATTGAGGAAACCCTAATGCGGATGGTCTCTTGCCTGTGCACACTGCTGGTACAGTGCACAGCTCTGAGTGACAGGCAGCAGTCCCCTCTGGGCCATGATTTACACCTCTGCCTGCATGTAAAATTCCCCTCTCTCTGGGCCATGATTTACACCTCTGCCTGCATGTAAAATTCCCCTCTCTCTCCATCCTTACCTATACTAATACTCGAGGTCATCTTGCTCCTGAAATACAGCCTGTCCAGTCTTTTCTGGAATGATTGGGTTTGCTAGATAAGACGGCTTTGAGAGGAGGTCATCCCTCCATCTGTTCCGTGTTTCCCTTGTGCTTTTCATCAAGCACATCAAAGCATCTCAGAGGGAGCATCATTCTCTGGTCCAGCCCCCTTGTCCAGGGCTGGATTGAACATGGCCGAACTGGCAGGATTAGTTCTTCTTCCACCTGCTACTGCTCCCACTGCCCACCAGGGAGCAGGGCTGCTTTCTCTCATCCTTTATCTTCTCCTTTTTGGCAACTTTTTTGCAGTAACGTCTTACAAGGTTTCTTTGTGCGCTGGGTAATGTGGGTTCAGGCATCCCTAAAAACCTGCTGGGTCTTTCTTAAACACAGCAGGAAGAGTTGTCTCTGAAGTGTCTTACAGATACAGATTTACGTACTTCCAGAAATTTGCATTTCATAGAATCATAGAATGGTTTGGGTTGGAAAGAAACTTAAGATCATCCAGTTCCAACCCCCTGCCATGGGCAGGGATGCCTGGCGCTGTACCATGTCACCCAAGGTTCTGTCCAACCTGGTCTTGAACACTGCCAGGGATGGAGCATTTAAACATATGGGGTGCAGCTCCCCCAAATTTCCTTTGTAGAGAGGTTGAACTTTTGTCAGATTAATGAATACAGGATGTTTTCCTCACAGGAGGAGCATAAGTACTGCAGAAATGAGTGCTTTACAAATACTTTGATTAGATTGATGGATACCTGTTCCTTTCAACTTAAGCCAATGCTCTATCCCGAAAGCCCACAGCATGTTTCTGTACTTAAAGCACAATTAAAAACATTCTGAAGAAGAAACTGTTCAGAGCTGATACGGAGTGAGGGAGGGTTAGAAATCATTCCTGTAATTCTGCCTGACTAACCCAGGGAGCTGGGATGGCTTGTTTGGAGCTATTAAAAATCAGGTATTTTTCCTGGTCTTTTTGAGGATTTCATGTATGTATTAAAAGCCCAGTTCCAGGCTCTGAAGTTTTCTTCCTTTGCCTCCAATAGCAGAATTATAAGGTATTTTGAGGAGGAAGAGGGGAAAAACAGGCATGGTTTTAAGGACCCACATGAGGCACCACGTTGCCACTCCTTGTTCGTGTAGCTTTGCAGGCATTTGCACTTTGACTGTTTGACTTGGGTTTACATTGCTTCCTGATAATGTTAACAAAAAGCTGTAGTCTTTTACTGATGCTTTCTTTTTAGTGTTGCGGGGTTTGTCCCTTGTGGAAGCTTTATACATTAATAACTGTTTTTGCAAATGAGTATAATCAGTCTGTGACGGAAGCCATAGACTTCATAGCAACCGTATGGATTCTGCCTAGACCCCTGTGAATCCAGATAATACTAGGCTTACAGGTTTGTTCCTGTTTATTGCTGAGACTTGCACCAAAGCCATTTAATATTTGAGCAGAGCCTCAGGGATGCAGTTCACATTCAATACCAATTGATCCTGGTGGATAGGAGCTGGAGATTGGATACGAGTGGGACATGAGGGAAAATTAAAATGCTATCTGAAGTTTCCCCTGGGTGCTGTGATCCCTGTGATTTGGAGCAGCACCAAGCTTCATGCACTGCTTGAGACTTGTCTCCTACCCTGTCCCTTCATGCTAGGGCTGTCTTATTGCTTGGATTAGTTTGTGAAACCCCAGAGCAGAGGAGGATGCTCCAAGGAACATGTGCCATGCTGTGATTTATGTCCCAGCGGGCTTTCCCTGTGGGAAGGAGGACCTTTAGGAGGTCTGAGGTTGCTGTGGTTTACATGGCTAGCCTCTGGGCTGCTCATTACAGCCTTCCTTTCCCTGCGTGCCTGGGGGAATCAATGGTCTTTGGTCCATAACTGGAGGGGCTTGGGAGGGGGTGGTGTAGTTATGGAAAGCTTTGTACTCCACTGAGCTTGTATCTGGTAAGAATGTTAATCACGTCTCTGTATTTGGTATAAATATTTACATCTGAACTGTTTTAATTGCAAAGTACTGTTGATTTAAAAAACATTCTACACAAGTGATGCAGTGTCTTTGCATGCTTAATAGGAGGAGCTGGATTGATGTGTGATTTAGGGTACTAAATAACATATTAAGTTATGCAGAGCAAATTGTAAATGCATGTTGCTTATTTATGTTTTTCAGGTAAGAAATTGCGTTCCGTTAAGCAAGGCTGCCTAAGGGAGTTGACAGATGCTGGCTCTGTGCGTTCATTTGTAAGCTACCAAATCATGCAAAGTATTCTAGTATTAATCCTGTTTGATATTTTGGCAGCTTTCTGAATTGAATTATTGCTTTTAAAATACCTAAACAAAGCATTTCCTCCAAATTCTGTTATTCCTTTCCTTCTCTTTGCAAAACGCTTTACTCAATGCTATCCAAATGCAAAAATAGTTTCTGGTCCTTCCATAGGTTTTCAGTGAATTTTGTATATAGGTGTTGCCTGATTATTCTGGAACTTTCTGATATCTCTAAGATAGTAAATTGGACAGATATTTCTTTAAATATTACAAAAGGCCCTAGTTGCTACAACTCTAGTTGTACTGTGTATTTAAGTATTGTCACCCAGTATTTCATCTCCACAGTGATATATTCTCCCTCTGCCTCAAAGCTTCATTCTATGCATTCCGCCCCTTTTTTTTTTAGGTCCCTCTCTGTGCTAAGTAACACAAAAGGCATTAAAATGTTGTTTCCAGTCTCATAGCTAGGGAGTCTGCCAACTGCAATCAATAAGTCTGATTTTCTAGCGTAAATTAAATGAAAGCAATATACATGATTCTCCTTCAGTACACCGGAGAGGAACAGAAAGCTAGAAACGTGATCTGGTTCTTGTAGATACTTGATGAAAAATAATAAAGCTTTGCAGGAAGGTAGCCACCAGGAGTCTAAAATTGGTTTTCTTCATTGCAGCTGCTTGAGGGCTGCATTTTTTATATCAGGAGACTTTTACAGTGAGGGACATATTTCCTTCCAAAATAGCTGATTTGGTAAGACAAGGAGGTCACCAGTTTAATTCTGGAAGTAGATGAAGTTAAATGGGAGTTAAACTCCTATGGCTCAGTGTGGTCTGGAAGCACAGATAGCCTTGGACAGCACTTGGGTCTCCATCCCACTGTCCTGAAAATTGCCCCTTTCCTCTCTAGAGCACTGCAGTGAATACAGGTAAGGACAAGAAGTAGCAGCTATTTAAAGCTCTCAGTGGTAGTGTTTATAGACTAACCAGGCATGGATGTAGTTAGAGCTGCGCAAGAGAGCAGCTATTGGCCTTTAATGTTGGAGAAGCTGTGAGAGTTAGACACAAGTAAAACTCTTGACTAACGCACTGCCCATCTACTTGGTTGCAATCTGTTCCTTGGCAAACATGGATTTGTGTTGGGTGATCGATGACGGCGTGTTGGGAATGACTACCAGTCTTTTGGATGATATGGGCGAGCCTTAATTATTCTTAGCTGAACATAAGGCTGAAAAATATTTTGGCAGGAAGATGTCTTTGAATTTTAATTAATCTGCATCTTTTTCCTGGAAACAAAATGAACCCTATGTGCTTGGTCGGCTTTGACAGTGGAGAGCAATGTCCTCAGCAGAGCTCATGTTTTACTATTTAGATCTAAAGCACCGCGCTGGAACTGGACAAAGAAGGTTATAAAAGTGTAATGCTGGTTTGGAATTTGTCCTGCATCTTCATTTTGCTTCCCTGCACAATGCTGTCAGCCAACAGGGATGTCTCTTTAGTATGATAAAGGGATGGGAGTAAATGTTTTTCTTGCAGAAGTGAAACCCAAATCTGGGAAACTGGCTCTCCTGCCCAGCCGATGCAGCGTGAATTATCAGACTACATGCTGTGCGATAGAGATTCCTGTAGCCTGTCCCCTTTCAAACTATTTCCCTCGGAGAAGTGCCAGCATAATTTTAATATGCATAAACTGTGGAGGCAACGATGATATTAACAGCAGGGTGCCCAATTCTGAAATACTGTATTTATCATTCCTTATAGTTCTTTTTTTATCGGTCTCAATTTCATCATGCTTGGAAAACATCCTTCCAGACAGAGCTGAGGTTTTCATGCAGAAAAGGGAGAAGGGCACAATCTGGAGAAGCCAGAGCCTGGTCCTTCCCTTCTTGAAGTCACTTCCAAGGCATCATTGATTTTACCAGTACCCAGTTTGAACCCTTGGATTCTAAGTCATCTAAAAAACCTCCAGGCTTTTGTATGATAAAATAAGTAGAATAGAAATAGGTTATTCTGCTTTCACTGTCTGTGCTGCTACCTGTGGATTTAACAGGGATTTTAATTCCTGCACCAATTTTCAGATTTGTTGAATATTGACGTCATTTTTACCATCTTCAAGGATTTAAATTAGTTGGGAACTTTAGTCTTCCAATTCCAAATATAATTTAAACCTGTATGGAATTACAGTTGTTGTTAATGACTCTCACATAATTAATTTCTTTATGAAATAGATTGAATGTTTAGTGTCTCAGGTACTAAATGGTCTATATTCTTACAATGCTATTTCAGTCTTAATTTAAATAAACTATGGGATATCTAGTTGTGAGAAGCATTATATGAAAAAACCTCAATCCTGAGTTAATGTAAACGGCAGTGTGATGTTATTATTGCAGTGATAAACCTAAACTGGCCAAACTGGAAATCTAAATCGAGTGGAAGTCTAGTGCAGAGCTGGTACTCTGTTTAAAATGAAAGGCACTTTGCAGTCAATAACATAATCTCATTTGTTTTCAGATGAACCTTATTTTAAAAGTAGCTTTTCTTTCATTGTTTTGTTTGTGTTCTTCTATGGAGCAAGTCATGGCACCTGAGCTGACGTGCACAAGGCATGTGATTTTGTTCATTTGTCACACTTCCGTACAGCTGTAAGTCTGTTGGATGAATACTCAGCTGGCCAGTCTCTTAAGCTGAATAGATGGCTTTGGTTTCCAGTTCTTGCCTGGTGTCTTTGCCAAGGTGATTGCTGTTTTACAGAAGCTGGTGAGAAAAGATTTGAGCTTTTCTATCTATGGTCTGTAGTGTTGTTGGTTATTGTCATGGTTGGTTTTGGGTGTTTTGGTTTTGGTGGGGTTTTTGGTATCGTTTTTTTCTTAAACAATTGTGTTGTAATTCAATGTTTTAGAAACGTACTGCCTTCATAAACAAATACACTGTTTATTAATTGAACTTCTGATGAGTATCAGCATGTCACTTGGGTTGGAAAGATTCCTGGGAGACTGTAGGCCAACCTCTTGCTCAAAGCTGGGACAGCACTGCATTCAGACCAGATTGCTCAGGGCTTTGCCTTGTCTGGTCTTGAAAACCTCCAAGGGCACAGATTCTTCTGGGCTCCTGTTCTGATCCTTAATTATACTCGGGGTTCATATATCCAGTGTATCTGTATGTCCACTCCAGGCTGTTGTATCTCATTCTCCCATCGTGGACCTCAGTGAAGAGCATGGCTGTATTCTCTGTAAGCCCTCTGTAAACCTCTGCATTCTCTGTAGGCCCTTGTTGGCCTCTGTAGGTCCTCCTAAGCCTTCTCCTTTCCAGGTTAAACTAACTCAGCCTCTCCTGACAGCTTGCATGCTCCAGCCACTGACCGTCTTGGTGGTCTCAGCTGGACTTTCGCAAGCTGATCAACATCTTGCTTGTATTAGAGGGCCCCAATATTGAAGATAGTATACCAGCCATGGCCTGAGTGCTGAGTAACAGGGATTGATCACTTCCCTTGACCCTGCTGGCTTATGCCCTTGTTGCTGCAGCCTTGGATCCTGGTAGCCTTCACTGATGCTAGGGCTCCTGTGCTGCCAACTGTCCACCCAGACCCCAAGTCCCCATGCAGTGTTCGTATGGATGCGCTTCTAGACAACGGTTCACAGAACGCTGTGTTTTTACTGAGAAAGGCAAACACTGCATTGATATCTTAAAACTTTGACTCACATCTGCTCTCTTGCCAAAAGAGTGAACCACCACCTGCTATTAATTAAAACCAGCCTGCTCCAGCTAGTAGCTAAGACTGAACTCAGGCATATGCATCTTCTGTTTAGGCAGAAAAGTTGTTTTAAGCATTCATGTGACTCTCTTGGCATCCTGTTTCTTTTAAAGGCCAAATTCAACCCTTTCTCCTGACTCCCACAGGCTTTGAGCTGTGCCTAAAACATTTCCTTCCAGTCAAAAGCTGTCCAACTATTGCTTTCTAGACTGCCGCGCACGCACTGAAAGAGCCATGTGGAGGCATTAGAGTGAATTAGAATGAATTAGAGGAGCCAGGTTTTATAAAGGCTGGAGGAAATGCAATGTAAATGCCAGTGACAGAGGAACTGCCAGTTCCTTCAACTTTTATTCGTCTTTGTGTGTGTGCTTTTTAATTCTTCATAGACCCCACTGCCCCTATGCCCTTCCTTCACAGCTCCTTGCTATTATTGTCTAGCAAGTCACTTGCTTTCACTTGTTGACTGTATTTATCTTCATCTGTGTCACCTTCCTCAGTTAATGCCAAATTTTCTACTACTGATGTTGGTGGGACCCTTCCCTCTGTTGTCTCCCATTGCCAATCTGCATAGCCTTTCCTGCCAGGCCAGACCAGACCAGGCACCATTCCTCTACCCCTTTGCACACAATTCTGAGCTCTTTGCATCCTCCTTTCCTTTTTGGCTCATTGTTCTGGCTGGTTTTGTTGCATGTTGGAGCTGGTGCTTTAATCCTCAGGCTGACCCTTCTCCTGTCCTGTCCCCAGCTGTGGCTGTGTGAGGAACTGCCTGGTGGTTGCAGGGAAGTCCCATGCAGGTCCCATGAGCAGTTTTTCATGTCTGAATGGGGAAGGCTCCTGTCTGTTACTGTAGGGCAATGTGGGAAGCATCCTGCTGTTCCACAGTGCTGCCTGATGAGTGTAAGCTGCAGCTGTTGGAAAGTCCTAAAGCTGCAGGACCCACAGCATAAGGATAGTAAGTCTTCTCCATCTAGTTCTGCTGAACTTCAAGGCCCTGGTCCAGCTGTACTATTTTCCAAGTAAAATGCTTGAAATACATTTTTCTGGGTAAGAATAATGCTTTTCTCTGATTCCCCACTCATTTATAAATTGGCTTTTTTTTTTTTTTCTGTGATTGTTAGTTGGTTGTATAGCACTACTGTGTTCTCCCTATGGCCTGCAAAGTGTTGATCACTTCTATTGTCAAGATCATTCAGTCTATGGAGACAAGTTCTGTTAGCCATCCTGTCATGTGGGATATGACATCGGGCCAATGTCTTTTTTTTCCCTAGCTTTAGCTCTTTAATCCTTTTTGGTTTTGCTGAAGCAACATGGAGTTATTACCACTGGTTTTAGTTCCGAGGTGAATCTTGACATTTAACAGATCATTTGCATGGATATCTCTGCACAAGGGCTGGAACTGATGCAGTCTGACACAGCCTATCACCCCTCCCATGCCACAGCAGTGTCCATAGGAGGAGGAAAAAATGGTGCTATTCAGACCTTTGGCTTTTTAAGTACTTTCAGCTAGAGCTGAGGTCCAGCTGTTTTCTAGCACTTGCCTTTTCTTAATATAATTAGAAGTGTAGACACACGTTTACTTCACAAAACCAAACTGCAGATCTCACACAAAGGCAGCCCAGGATTGGCAGACATACTGCTGCTTGCAGTAGCCAAGCTTTTAATTTATTAATCATCTGACAGTGCTGCAATGAGAACTGAACCTTTTAATAGTGCCTTACTACTTTCAAAGTACTCCAAAGCACTTTCTAAAATAGCTGAGAGGCGATACTGCTTGGCATCGTGGCTATAGGCAAAATTGATGGCTCTTACTGTCAGCAGCTGTTTAAATGCCTCAACAAATGGCAGAATTCGGGGTTTTTTTTTGGAGGAAGTGTCCTGGCCAGACCACCAGCACACTCTCCTTGGTTTATTTCTGTATTTTCAGAGCATGCAGAAAAGATTTGCTGTAGCCGTTCTGCTTGTACAGCTTTCTTGTTCTGAAAGCTCTTGAAACCGGCACAGCACCTCTCTGAGCAGGGACGTTGTTTGGGATTGCCCTAGTGCTTCCTTTGGGGGCTTCTACTGAGGGGAGTGCTGTTATTACCCTGCTCCTTCACAATGTGGTTTGTATTAGGGTAAAGTCTAATTTCAGTCTGACTGATGGCTTGTGAGGCACTTCAGATAGGTGATAGGTTTGATTTCATTGCTGCAAACATCACAGCCTGGTTTGGCTCACAGGGGGCAACAGCACAGAGCTGTTGCCACATGGTTTTCCTGTCCTTAGGTTGTTTTTTGCTTCAGGACACATGGGTTGACATCTTCTGTGTTTGGAGACCTGTTCTTTGTGTTCTGGGATTGATTCCTAGGAGGCTGAGAGTGCCAGCACATCCTCTGCTGTGGCCTGCTCAGGTGCTTTTAGCATTCCTGAGTCACCTTTTCTCCATTCATCTTAGTATATGGGGCTGTCAGGGCGTTGGTCGATAGAACTTGACCAGGAGTAATTTGTGCCTTGTTCTGTACCGTATTTGTAAAATGTGCCTCAGGTATTTGAAGCAACCCATAAAGCCAAAGTGATGCTGGTACCTACGATGCACAAATCTGGATCTGGGAGGAGAAAGCCTTTGGGAGGTACCAGCACAGAGGTGTGAAACCTCCTGTCCCACAGCCCCACAGCACTGCTGGTTTGCAGAGCCACAAACCTAGGGCGATCTATGGGTGCACCATTAACACCTCTTTCCTTGAGACATGTGTTTATGGATTTGTCTTTGAGCATGGGGAGGCATCTGAGCTTGCCTAAGCCTTTTGCTGTGTTTGGGCAGCTGCTGGAGATGTTTGGGGCTGTCAGTCTCCTTTCAAAGGCTTTCTGGTGGTGATGGGGCTGTTGGACATGGGAGCTGTAGCCCTGCCTCTGCTGTCAAGTCAGTGTGTAGCCTTAGGGCAGACTGTTTAATCTCAGCTTGATCTCTTCTGAAGATCTGACCTTATTTCCCTACTGTATAATTTCTGAAGCCACATGAGGATTGAAAATTAATTACTTAATGTCTCTGAAGTGCTTTGAGTGTGTTATTTAAGGGTGAAGTATTACCGTAATCCTCTAGGGAAGTGTCACCATGTTTAATGTGTGTACTGGCATCTGTCCTTCTCTGGAACTCTTAAGTTCTGTTTCAAATCCTTTGATTTCTTTATCTTCATTATTCATTTTGCCCTGGTTTGGAACTCACTTCTCATTTGATTTGAATTAGAAACGTACCTTCTATGTGGCAATAATAAATGAGTTAATTTCAGCTGTTGGATGCTACTACTTTCAGCAGTATTTCTGGGAAGTACTACCATAACCACTTCAGTCTATAGGACTGAGGGACTACTCTAACTGCTCTGAGGAGTTTTCACTGCATGTACTTTTCTAGAATGACTGTATCTTTTACGCTTATTTTCATCCTGATACATCTAGAGGGAAGCTGTAATAACTCTCAGCAGTGAGGAGGATGCTCAGAAGGGCACTTACCTTTGCTCCCAGTATTGGCTAAGGAAATGCTCAGACACACACACATACATGCAATGTTTCTTTGGAGCCCTTGCCGTTACAATGTGAGATGGAAAGCTGGTATTCTTGCCTGTGATAAACTGCTTTATATATTTTACATCAAGTTTTCTGTCCTTTTCTGTGCAGTTTATCCTGTGACTTCAGCGGTGCTTCTTATCCCTTAATTCCTTGCTCCTTCCTGTCTCTAATGCTGTCATCAACTGCTGTTTAGTGGCAAGCTGGCAAATATGTGAACTGCTCACCTTTCCTTCTGTTTGAAGTCGTCCCTCCTGGGACCTTTAGCAGGCAATTTCTTTTCTCTAAATCAAGGTGGCAGAAGTCACATAGCCTTCATTTTGCTGATTCTGTGCAAGGCCATGAGGTATTTTTAAAGCTCTCTCAGTCGTTAATAATCTATCCTACCCTCCAAATATGTGGTCCGTGTTTGTCCATTAACTTATTATAATCTTGCATTCAGAAGAAACCTGGTAGCTGCTGTCCAGTATGTGGCCCTTTAGATGGTTCAGAAAGTCCAAGGCGACCCTTGCTGGAGGCCAGAGCAGGACAGCAGGGGACAAAGCCAGACAAGCTTTCCCACTGGAACATGCACAGGAAAGATGGGATTAGCCTGGTAGGACAAGCAGCAGCACCTGAGGTTTTGTTAGGGCTGCTGGAGGGCACAGGAGCTGTGCCTGAACTCGGTGTTTTCCCATCTGCTGTCTGCAGGCTGTTGTGAAAGGCCCCCAAGGGAAGTAATACAATTCTCCGTTTGCTCTTGCTCTTTTGGCCCTGGCACCAACACAGGGACTATTTGGCATGAAAACTGCTTTTTGACACTGCAGCTTGTCACGTAAATGGTGGTTTAGGTCTGGCATGGATTAAATTATCCAGCCCCTATATTGCATTGCTTTCCATTCTTAGCATTTATACAAAACCCCATGCTATATTTAAATATGTAGACTTTCCAGGGACCTGAAACTTATTCCCATAATACTGACATATTTACAGGAGCTGGGGCGTACAATGACACAAAAATTCAACATTCAGCATCCTGAAGATCTGCATTTCAATACGAAGTGCATTCATTCACACCCAAGCCAATTTTTTAATCTAGTAATATAATTTTGAATACTCAAGGAGGTCGGGAATGACATAGCTTCCAGATAACTGCTTCATGATTGGAAATAATAGGAAGGCAGATGCCAACCAGTACAGAAGTGTCAATAGATAAACATTTGTCTGTATTGCTCGCTCTGAAGTTAACATCCATAGACCAAATTATTGCTTAATTGCTTCTGGTGGTATTGAGAGTAATACTTGTGTCAGGGGAGTCAGATCTCTGCCAGCCCTTCTTTCCTGTCTCCTCTTTAGGCAAGCTGCTCGCAAGCTAGTCTGGGAGTTGTGGTTAAGTAGGAGCTGGAGCGTGGTGGGCTCAGAACTCACTGGTAATTTTTGCATTGTAGAAGTGCTTGGGATCTCTCCCAAGTCCAGCACTCCGCACAGTACAATCAGGAAATGAAAAGGCAATGCGTTTCTCACAGAGTTTTGTCTCAGACTAAGACAAGGCCAACAAATACAAGATCACACTCAGGCTGGAAGGGAAAAGTGAGTGATCGTGTCGTCCAGCAGCGCCTCAGCACCAGCCCAACCTCTGTCTGTTCATCATCCCTCACAGCACAGCCTCTGTGCTGACACTGGAGAAGGGATGACTTTCAGCATTGCTATTTCTCCAGGGCTGTTTCAGCACTGGCGAAGACAGCTCTTTCACAGCTATACCTCCCCAGTATAAATATTACTGCAGACAGCACCTTGTACTCAGCCAGCCTTCTGAAAACCATTGCCTGTGTTCTCATTTGTAAAAGGAGTGAACTGTAACTTCGTATAACTCCAAAACTTGCTTTATTTTTTTTCCCATGGCTGTATAAACCACAAATATCCCGAGATAAAAAACGAGTGGGTTTGGTGTAATCAGTTTCCATAAATACTTCCTTGGTGTAATCACCTGCTACTTTAAATTATTTTCTTGCTTGGCTCGCACGTGATAAAACCACAAAATCTAATTCACTTCTGGAGTGGTTTGAAATAAGTGTGTGGATGGGTTTGTAAAACCTATTAAAAGAAAGAGGAGGAGAAAATAAAGGCATGCAGGAGACGCGCATCCAATCATTTTCAGCAGCATGAGATGAAATTAAAAAATGCCCTTCCAGATCTGTGATAATCTCAGCAGTTTTCTTGATTAAAAAGGTATTATGAAATGGAAATTGTTGGAACTTCTGGAAAAGAGCAGCTCAGGTCTCAATACTTTTCCCTTTATTTTTCCTCTTGTGTTGTTTTAAAGATTTGTGCTCGAGAGGTGGTACATAATACTGCAGCAGGTCTGAAAAAGCTCTTAAATCCGTGTCAAAATTACTGTGATTCTTTGGGATTTGGGGATTTAGGGATTTTTTTGTTATATTTTTTACAGTTTGTATACACCTTTTTTTCCCCATCAGCTAATTTCCTTTATTTTTTCAGTAAATTACAGAGCATGCCATAAAGCCAAGGCTTCTTTTAATGATTTTAATGATATAAACTCCATCAGAGAGATTTCTTCGGTGTTTTGCTTCTGTCTGGAGGACTGAACTGCAGCATATATATGAGTTCTTCATCCCTTGTCCAATTTTTTAAGGTCTTTTTCCCTTTAATTAAGCTATCTTTGTTTTGTTCTTGCATCCACACCAAAAACCAGCTGATGTCAGCAGGCTCAGATCACCATGGAGATCTTCCTAAAGTAAAATCTGATGTTAGTTACTGTTGGCCAGTAACAAAGCATTGTGGATAGCAAAAGCCAGCTTCCTGGAATCCCAAATCCTCATGGGTATTTCATACTTCATAGAAGGAAGCTGCAAGTTCATGGGCTGCTCCCTGGTAAAACCCAGCCCTGCAGCTCCCTCTGGTATTGCATGGGTCTGGTTTTGCAGGATGCCCATGTCTGCACTCTGGGAATAAGTAAATTGTTGCAGAGGATGAAGCAATGCATCGTGCATGAGAACATTGCATATTAAACTTGCATGAAAACGAGATCTCTATGTTGTAAAGTAACAAAGAGGGGCTTGAATTTCACCAGTAAGAGCAAATACTGCCATGTGATGAGAGAATAATTGTCCCCAAAAACGCTTAAATGTGGGTCTGAATGCAGGCTGCTGCTATGTTTATTTGCTCACACGCTTTGTACTCCTAACGCAAGTACCCAGTGGGTGGCACTGCACTAGCTTGGGATGAGGCTTGTTCTGTTTTTTTCCCTGTTAATTTTCCAGCTAGTTTCCATGGTGATGACTGCAGCTTTGATGCCTGTGCAAAAGTGACGAGGGAAAGAGGAATAAGAGGGCGATATTGCATTAAACTATGAGTTGAGTAACCCGCACAAGTCACAGTGGTCACAGTAAATGGCAAATTCTGCCAGTAAGAAGGTAGTTGACACTGAAATCCTGGATGCCTGAGGAGCAGCTTCCATCAAGCTGTTTTGATGGAGTGTGGTCCAAGGCAGCAATAAACTGAAAGGATTTGGGGGAGGGAGCGGAGGGAGGATCAAGACAAGTTATTCATGTATTTACATTAGCTGAACTAAACTCTCTGATGGAGTTTTTAGAAGATTTTTGCATTGTATGGATGAAGTTGTGATAAAAAATAACGATATACAATGAAATTGAACATGGATCCTCATGGCAATAGTTTAAAGTGCTACATCTAAATTATACTGTGGATTTAAATGCCGGATCAGAGAAGCACTGTTTTTTTAGGGACCTCATTCAAGTTTTGCATTGAATCAGTTTTATCTCCTAGTAGAAGTGTTGTCAGGCTTGAAATTTGGATTTGTTAAACTATATCTAAAATGCTTTTTAGTACACATTGCACCTCCTTTGCAGCAGTAACCTCCAAGTCACACAGAAGAGGTCTTGGAGTTCATGCACTGCAGTAATTGTCGATACTGTTGACTTTGCACCATGATTGTTTGTGACTGCTATGAGACGTGGCTGATTTTAATGCCCACAGTCTACAGCTTATCAGTATAGATTGATCCGGGTCTGTATAAAAGTTGTTGATCAAGGAGTACTAGAGGTCTCTTTCTCAGACCTGCCTCTTCCTCGCTTCCTTGCTGCTTGTAGCCAACTTGTCCCAGTTAGCTTAAGGAAGAGCCTGTCAGATGGAGAGGGGTCTGCCGGCTCTTGCGAGGGGGCAGATGCTAAAGTCCTAACACACGCTGAACCATCTGGAGCTCTGAAAGCATGCTATTTGCTTGCAATTATCTGTGTATCAGTGTTGTGGTTTGGTGTTTCTTTAAGAGGGAAAGATAAGGGGGGGAATGTTCACAGTGCAGCTTGTTCATATGGATCAGGGTAGCCTTTCCCAAACCTTCCCTAGGCTTTGAGTAAAACTGTATCCCTAATTCATCATTGATGATGCCCTAGTTTTTCTGTCTTCCTCCATTATCTCTTACCACCTTAGGCTCCTTGACCAGCACTCAGACAGAAGTCCCAGACACCAGCAGAAATCTCCCTACATAAATTTGCTCCTGCCTCTCTGAGGATCTCACCAGCCCCTGAAGTGATTCTTCTTTGGTAGTGCTAAGCTCACCTGCTGTGGACTTCAGCCTCTTACAACAGACATGCAACACATCTGCATTTCCTCCAAATCCTGCTTGATATGCAACCTCAGATGGTGCAGCATACCTCACTTCTGTGGTGGCTGGATTTCAAGCTTCGTGTCTGATGTTGGTTATAGGTATAGATACATGTAGTACAAGTTGCAAAACCATTGTTGGAAAGACAGGCAGTTGCCTGTCTGACTGCTGGAGGGGCAGCATGGATGACAAACCTTGTTCGCAGAAATTGCTGTGTGTGTTAGTGTTTCTCTGCGTTCAGAGTGGTTTTGTAAAGGCTCAAACAGGAGGAAAATCAGCCTTTCGGCAGCTCTGAGTGCATGAGGATGCACAGGAGGTATGCTAGAGTCCTGGTAAATGGCAGTTTTGAGCAAGAGGTTAAAAGAACGTAACCAAAGAGGTTGATGGATCTTTTTCTTTTCTGTAGTTGCTCTGTCTCTGGATGTACATTTCTCTCTCATTCTCAATAGGCACATTCTTTGAAGAAAGATGATCAGTTGTGTTAGTCATATGCTTCCCAGTCCTCAAAGCAGCTCTTCTATAATGGGTGATGTCTGGGCATTGCTGACTCCTAAACAAGTGATCTTTGTGTCAAAGGGTGGCCCTCTTTGTTTAATACAGAATATCTGAGGAGATTTTTCTTCCGTAGAGTTAAATTGTATTTTGGGAAGGTGACTTGGTCAAATTGACTTCATGAGCATGAAACCTTCACTGTAGTTGTGGAAAATCAGCTCTCTCAGAGGATGTGATTTCTGGACTTCTACAGGTTTTTGCAAGCTGTTTTAGGGGTGCTAAATATAATTTCACCAAGTAAAGCTGACAAGGATTGTAACTGCCAAATTTCTAATAGCGGTTTTGTAATTTCATTGCCTTTTCAGCAACGAAGAAAAATACTGTTAGCTTGACAAACCCCATTTTTCTGTATTTCTCAGGGTATGGTAACAATCCTGACTAAAATAACTGAAGGTAAGTCAGCAAAAATATGACCTGCTTTCAAGTAAAATTAAAGCTATGTAACCCTACTGGTATCTGCAATCGGCACATGGCTTCCCTTGTTGAAATACACCACCCTTCTCCAAACAAATTAGACTGAGACTCAGGACCTGAGGATTAGCAGAGGGCTTAATTAACACCATCAGTGTTGTCCCTGCAGAATAAAAATCCTGACACTCTGGTTACTAAACTATATTGGAGCCTTAATTTTAAATAGCTGAGTCTTACTTTAAAGAGATCATCACTTAGAGACTCAAACATGGCATTCTTTCTTGAATCTTTGCCTCACGTGTTTGCAGGTCAAAATAATTCTCACTATTTTATTAATGCTATAATCCCATTTTCAAGTTACTATGAAGCATTTAGAGTTTTGGCAAGTTAATGATGCTTAGTTTCTTGGCTTTCAAAATGCACTACTAATAGTTGAATAAAGTCTTTCAGATTTGCAGCATTTGTCTTCCCCATAGGTCCATTTTCCCGAAGGCTGAAGAGTGCAATCAGTTTGGTTCTAGCCTGTTAAATAAGCGTAAGAAATGCATACCAATCTCAAATGCTAAGCTTCAGCAAGAAGTCTTATTTTTCAGTCTTGGCAAGGAATGCTTAATAAAGATTTGAAATGAAAAATACCAGAAGAGTTCAATAAGTTCAGACATTTGGTAGTAAAGGAAAGAGAGCTCAGATGTCCAGGGTTATGGTCAGGTTTCCAAACTGGGGACAAGAAACTCTCAAGTTCTTGTGATATTATGGTTGTTCAGCTTATCTTGTTTGTTGTGTATTTGTGTAAAGGAAGGTACCACAGCGATTGGTGCTTGGTGCAGTTTTTGGCAGTGGATGGTAGTTTGGCTGCATGTAGCTATAGCAGGGCAATGTGTAATGTACGTGTTGTGCAAAGGGAGTGTTAAGAAAGATTTGTGTAAGATTTGGGTTTTCTTTTTGTGGGTTTTTTTTTTTTTTTGTAAGTCAAACACATGAAAAGAATATACATTAAATAACAGCAAATACTTGATTTCCAAAAGGCTGCAAGTTATTACGAATAAGCTGAAGTTGTGTCTTTTAAGGTGTAAGGAGAGCTTGTCTCAGTTCTTGAATTTCTTCCTGAACTGAGACTGCCCTGTGCGTGTTTTTATAGCAGGTGTTGAGAGTCTGCCTTTTCTAGGAGCTTTAAAATCCCTTTTGATACTTAACCAGCTCAGCTTCCCTCCAAGTATGAGAACCCAATCCTGACACTGCCTTTGACCTTTCCATGTTCTTTATCTGGCGCATTAAGCAGTTTGCGGCCAGCCTTGTGCCACTAAATGCATGACATTTGCTAGAGGTTTTTCTGTGGTGAGTAGTAGTGGAGAGAGGATATATTTTGTGGGCTTTTGCAAGGAAAATACCTTATTTCATGGTTGCCTGCAATTTCAGGAGACTGGATTTGGCATAGAGAGTGGCCTTCAGCATGATGTTCCTCAAATGATTATGTGAAGATGTGGCTATCTTGACTTGCAGTCTAATAGTCTGGGGTCACAAGTGTTGTTTTCTCTCAGTTCTGTAATTGCTGGTGTATATTCTGCGTCTGTGGTATAAAAATCACATATTCGAAATCAATCACACACTTGGAGTAGCTTCTATCTTTGTGACTTGTGGTTAGGACTATTTTTATGAGCTATGGTTGTAGTAGAAGGACTTTAAGAAAATCGTGACCGTACCATACTCTAGGAGGAATGGTTGAAACTTGAAATGTGTTAAGAATGCCTTATAAAACTGCTTTTGGTTTGCCTCTCACTTAAACGTGAGTAAATTAAGTGTCATGTCACTCAAGCTGGTGGTTCAGAACGAATGCAAATGATGTGACTATGTGGTCCAGTATTTCAGGAGATGCCAGTTTAAGGTGTTCAAGTAATTCACATAGATTCAGATCTCTGTCACTTCAGGATTCTTCCATGTTTTGGATGCAGCACTTCCCAGTCACTTGCAATTTAAGCAGAACTGCTAGGCACAGACTTCTTAGCCAAATTGACCTATCCATGACTTTTAGAAAATTCAAAAGGGCAAATCTTATGTGTTAGCGCTAAATGTCAGCATCGAATCTTCTCGATTTTCTGCAATAAAAGCATGTGCGAATGTAAATGAAATGTACATCTAAGCAGGTTTCCCAGTTTGCTGACCAGAATAAAAGCTGCAAGAAATTTCAAATAGCTCTTGGTCAATAAGGATGTTCTCCCATTGCAGACTGAATAGAGTTTCCCTCTGGGTAGGCATGTGGCCACTTTGATGGCTGCATGGTTAAATTATTTACCAGGCACTGGTCTTATTTTCTTTAGTGTGGTTATCAGCCTGAAGCCACCCAAACAATGGACTGGCAGCAGTACTGAAGTCTGCTATGTAAAGTAACATCTTAACTGGCTATTTTAGTCCCACAAGCCTGCTAACCACAAGTGGAAAAGCACAAACCATAGCTATGTTCATGTCCTGGCTATGCATGCAAGCGAAAGATTTCCTCATGGCTTTTCCATTAATGTGTTCTAAACTGCTAAGTCAGAGCTGTTATTTTCCCCTTGAGCTAGCAGCACAGGGCAGCTCTCTTTAATCCACACTTTAAGCACATGTTTAAAAGCGTGTTGGTTTTGGAAAGATGTTTAGCAGCTTCCCTTTTGAATCCAGACAGAGAGGTCTCTCTCTAGAATTGATGGCCTGTACTTGAGTGAACTGCTCTGTCTCTGGGTTTTGTGAAAGACTAAGTCTGTGAGTTCAGGGATCACCTTTCGGAACGGGGCCTCATAAAAGGCAAGGTGAAAGGAAGGGCAGCTTGAAGGGGGGAAAAAAAAAGATGAACCTCAGGAGTTTGGTTTGGCAAGAAACAGCGTAAATTTATTGTGCTTTAAAAACTTATACTGGACTCTCCCGTTTTAATTATGCCTTATTTTTGTTACTTCATATATGAATATATAAAGCATATGGATGTGGCACTGTACGAGTGTGACTTAGTTCCTCGAGCCCTAATTTCTGTCACGCATCCAAACACGGGGATTAGGAGTGATGTCTTTGTGGCTTTCCTCACCTTGACCTTCCAGGCTTGTGGTGGTACCCAGCATGAGCAGCTCCATACTTGTCATGCAGGGTGCAAGATTAAGAGAGAAAAAACACAACAAGGATGCCTTTCTCATGGGCTGGGGCTGGCAGCTGTGTAGAGGATGGTCATGGTGTCCTTCATGGTCTGTTTTGGGGATCAACACACTGTTTTTGTCTCATCTAGGTGGGGAAGGAAAGTTGTGCTGTAGGGACTTGACTTGGCCATTGCTTATAGTCCTTCCAAAAGTACTACGCTTGTTGTGTGCTGGCGGTCATCCTTTTTCACTTGTGACCAATGTAATTATGATTGCAGCAAGATTTGCTGCTGTATCTCATTACTGTTTCCTATGTGAACATTTCTCAGTGAGACAGTTTATTTCATTTTACATGTCTGGAAAAGATGACTTGGTTTCTTCAGTATTTCAGTAGACAGAGTTGCTAGCATTCTTTGAAGGCCTTTCTTACTGGGGTCAGCAATTGCTAGAAACAAGTGCTACACTCTCTTAGGAATAAACATTTTGGAGATTTCCTATAAAGGCTTCCTATGTTTGCAGTTAAAAAAAAGATCTCTTTATGTAGGCAAGATAAATGCTAAGACATTTTCCTTGCAGTCTGCTGATGGCTTTTGCAAACATTAAAAGTATTGCTGTTTCCACTTGATTAATCAAGTGAGTTGCGATGAAATTTAATTTTGCTATGTCAGTAGAGTCAGGATACCTATTATGTTGCTGCTCCATTGTGCATATTTTTAGTGCTTTTGGGTATGTGCATAATTTCAGAGACTTCTCTTTAGTGCTGAGAAGCTGATGCTTAACTGCAGACAGTACTTGGAAGGATGTAGTACCATATTCATGATATGCACTATTTATTTACTTCCTAAATACTCATTTTTCAAGGCATAAATACCCCACATCAAGCCAGTACAGGCAGATGAAATCAGGACAGCCCTTCCAACCTTTCAAATTCATGACAATAAAGAAAATCCTAATCTGTATCCAGATGCTTGAAGACATACCCAGGCACAAAAAGTATGTGGAAAGAAGACTTGTACAGATAACTGTGTAATTAATAAGCCAGGGAAATACAGTTAGAATAGTTTTTGATTGCAGAAGAGAGACATTTGGGTTAAAATTAAATGGTTTTCTCCACATCTCACTCGTTTCTTGAGCCAATGCCAAGTGTCTGAATTTAAAATTCAGTGTTATTCTTGCACTACAGTTATGTCAGACTTGGGTGGGTTTTTTTAATATATAGGTGAATGAGAAAACCACCAAAATAAATATAGTGTTACTCCTTTCAACTATGTGAGTAGCTAGACAAAATTCAGGGCCTTGCAGCACATCACAGCCATGAGAGCAAAATGCTGATGAAGTCTGATGTATTTTATTCCAATTCAGCTTATTTGCAAATGTGTTCCAAGTTCTACTTTCTGGATGTGTTTTTCTCTGTTAGTTGCAGAAAACAAAGTTACTCTGGGTAACTAAAGGTCAGGGTTCTAGAAGAGAAATACAGGAGTGTTCAATCACTAGCCATCACTGCAGATTAATAGGAGCTGGCCAAGGAGATAGAATTGAGACTGTGCCCTGCTAGATATGTTTCAGTCTCACTGCTCCTTCCACCTATGCCAGCTATTGAACTACATTGTACATCAGATGAGGTGTTGGCCATCTACTGAGGCTAGCAAATCTGAGAATCTTGTTCTGAGTCTAAACAAGAAGTAGCAAAAAGTGAATACCCTTGACTGAATTTTGAGGCTTAGCTGCATGTTTTTCATAAATTTAGATAGCAAAAAACAACCCTTGTAAATGAAGTCTTCTTCATTTAGGAGTGAAAGCTTTATGTTGGGCTAAATGGATCAAGCTAGCCAATTCCAGCAAAATAAGTGACTTTCTCACATCTGTATAATGAATAATAGGGACTTCATGAGCCATTCCTTTTCCCTTGAACCAGCCAAATTTTCCTTCCTAGTAAGAGGGCACTATTGAACTCTTCTGAGGAGCCCACAGTTAATAATAATGTTGACTTGTTGCTTCCCTCCTCTACTCTCTCCATCTCCAGCTGGATGTTCTGGCCACCCTGGTTTAGAACCAACACAGTTCTCCATATTTCTAACTGTTTACAGTGGTATTTCAGTCTCCTGTCACTACTATATGGTGACCACTGCATCCTTGTAACTTCTTCTCTCTGGGCTCTTCAACAGGAGGGCTCACAGGGCCTGGAATAAAGGCTCCTGGAGGCAGTGCAACGGATGCCGTTGTTGCTGGGGTGCCGGGAGTGTGTCATGCTGGAGCACTAGGGATCTCTTCATATTCTTGTCTCTTTTGCTGCAGATCTGCTGTCAACAATTAAGCTTTCTACAGGGAGCCACAACCCTGCTTGTATTGATTTTTTCTAAACAGTTGCTCTGTTTTAGTGCCCGTGAAGGGACTATATGTCTTTTTAATTAAAAATAAAGTAAATATCAAATGAATTATGAGGGGTGCAGCAGGCAGAAAACCAACCACATATTGACTTATTGTTCTGGAGGTGGATTCATAGAAACAGCTAACAATGGGCTGCAGGACTTGAAAGCATTTTACCTTTACTGGTTATCTTACATGTGACCTCATGGGAAACATACTGGTATGGCTTGGAAATACAACTGATCATTTACTTTAGACTCAGGAAAATTCAAGCCATTAAATTCACATGACAGGTTTCTTTTAAAGGTCTCAAGACAGTCTTCAATGATACTGTGATTTCATCACAGCACTGTGCATTTGGCTGTGTATTCACAGGCCATGATCTTCCATCTCACCGGTGTGACGTGTGTAGTCCCAACGAGGGGATTATGTGTTTAAGGCACTGGGATGGAGGATGTAGTACTGGCATGAGATCTGCTATTAGGAAAGCTTTCCAGAAGTCCTTGGTATACGAATACTTCAATTTCTGTTAGTTTTGCTGCTATTAGCTTTTCATCCTTTTCTAATAGCTTAAGAGTATGTTTATGTACCAGCAGATATTTAAAAATACTGCAAGAAAACTGGGAGTTTAGATTTATGGCACATCAAGAAGCTGTTCCAATTTAGAAGTATAGGCATAGACAGACACCATGGGATGTCTTGTACACAATTAATTCACAGCTATCTTATAGGTAGTTCTGTTTCATAGCAGTTTGACAGATGAAGCCACAGAAGCAAGCTTGTAGCATCACTAAAATGCCAGTCCATGAGTTTATTGTAAACTTCCTATGCAGGTGCGTCAGGCTTCTAGTTGCATAAAAAAGACTTCTTCAGTCCCCCACCATGGAAATCCTTGGTGGTATTTGTTAGAGATTTGGAGGCATGAAGGAGGTGAGGAAGAGGAGGGGTTTCTCTGACTCATTCTGCATGCCTTGTGTTTGGTTCATCACTGAAATAATAGAATGAAAAGGAAAATAAACCCAACAAAGAATCCGTAGTGGTGTGATCAGGAGCAAGTGTTATTATTCCACAGAAGGATATTGAGGATGTAGCAGTGCAGTAACTTCCTGAGCATCATCCAGGTGTCCAGGGCACTGCTTGGAGCAAAGGCTTGTTCTGCAGAGGTCTGCTCTTACTTGCTGCTCACTGGACCACCATGCTAAAGAAAAGAGAAAGTGTAATTGCACTTTTAATGTTTCTATAGTAAGAAATGATTAGAATTGCTCTTATAATTTTATGGCAATAAATCTTATTGGACAGTTTTGTTGTACTGTAGTGGGAGATGGATGGGAAGGAGGGTGCAAACAATCAACTGCTTCACCTAAGTAGGCAAGAGGAGACCTGAATTTACAGGAAGAGTAGTGAAGCTGTTTGGCCCAATGAAGTTTCTTGGAATTAAACTTAGAATTTTCTTGTGGAAGAACATCTCTGGCCATCTGTTGTAAAAGAGATGAGAAAACTCCCAGGGCAGGCTATGGGGTTTACAACCAAATCTATGCTCGTCATATATGTAGTTGTAAACCTCATAACGGTTGGTGTGGTGAGCTGCAGTAACTCAGCTGTTCTCTAAACGGGAGTTAAATTGCAGTGACAAAGGAGATCTTAATTTCTGTGGATAAATAGTGATTTAAAGAATCATTCCTAAAGTGGATCAATAAAGTAATCTGTTTCAGGTAAATAGGTAGAGGTGAGTAAAGTCATCCAGGGAGGTACGCATCTTTCCCAGTGTCCTTAACGTCTAGGAGGGCTGAGGCAGACTGAGCATGCTTTGTGATTACTGCGACTGGGTAGTGTTTTCTCTTTGCTGCTCTTTGTTTGGAGGCACTTTCCTTTAAGGCTGATTTGCCAGAGCAGCAGTGCACTGATGCGCACATAAGCCTATTTTACAAGGGTAGAAACTAGGAATCTCAGATTACACAGAAAAGGGGAAATTTTTCAATCCCTTCTGCTCTCACCTCCCAAAATGTTGTAGGATAGAAAGTTTTGTACTGGTCTATTAATAAAAATTGCCTTTCTAATTCTGGTTCTGGATCTAATTACCGGATTGAGACAGCGTTGTCTCGGCTGCATGCGCCTCCTACTTCTCCCCAAGCTTATGGTCCAGTGGATACCAACAGAGAGCAGAAGTCAATATTACATGGGTTTTTCCTTTGTAAACTATTCTGCTGGGCTTTCCAAAGACATATGAAAGCATCTTCTGAGAGGAATGCCAAATTATGGACAAAAACCATCCCTTAGCACTGGTAACACCAAGTGACTGCTTTTTTTTCTGATTGTTACTCCTTTTGTCTTTGCCGTGTCCTGTGGCATTTAATGCTAATGGTGTACTTTTGAATGCTGGCTTATGGAGCATTCATCACAAAATAACGAAGCACGGCATCCATGGATGTGTTTTTTTGGCAAGACTCTTGGCAGCAGTCTGATGGGGAGCTGGCCTTGCTAAAACTCAGCTTATGACAGAATATTCTCTTTGAAGCGTAGCTGCTGTAGCATTTGGTATTCAGTGGCTCTGGGCACAGAACATCTAAAGGAGTTCATCCAATATTGATGGTCTTCCAGTAAAATCAGGAGGAAAAAAATATAATCCTCCTTAAAGCTCACATATTTTAACTGCTGCTTTTGTTCCCTGATCTTGGTCTGAAAGGTCACGAGTCTGAAGCCTTAACAGGGTAAAACAAAGCATTAAAGACCTATGTGCTGCCTTCTGTAAATGCAAGCTCGTGTTTTATCTGACTTGCAGCCTTATGAGGAATAAGCCTTTTTCTGAGAGCACTGCTGTATATTGTAAATCAATGTAATACTATAGTCTCTGAAAGTATCTTCAAGGGTGTTTTAGATCTCTTTTTGCATTAGAGAACATTGGCACCCAAAAGCATAACTGCTGCTGTGTTTGGATGTGATAGCCTTGTTTCCTACAAGTTAAGAGGATGCAGTACCTTGCTGAACATACTTGGACCTGGATGAGCAAAAGCAGTACATAGGGGTGTTGGCAGTGTTAGCAGTAGTTGCTGATGCAGGAGAGCTGCCTGGGTACCAGAGGCCTTAACCAGCATTGCTGTTGGGCGGAAAGGTCCTGGATGTATGATCCTGATCTGCAGAGGTACCCTGACACAGCTAGCTTTACCAATGCATTAGTGAACTTCATTGTCTTTTCATATGAAATGGTACTAGCTATGCTGTTTTGTGTGTATCTACATGTTTGTCTTTAAACCTATTGGATGGGATTTTGCATGGTGTGTATAGGTAAGCCTTGCACTTTTTTCCATGTACAAACTCATCTTGGGTATCATGGAGAACAGGTTTATAATGGCAAACAGCTGAAGCTGTTCTTTGGTATTAGAGATTCATTCAGTGTTAACGGCTGAGGCAAAAACCAAAAAGGTTGTACTGTTACAGTGGGAACAAATATGGAAACAAGGCTACACTTTACTTGCAATTCTCAAATACCATGGAGAGAATGAGTAAATATGATTTCATTTCTGATACTGTTTATTATTTTTCACATTGAATGTGGTATAGAAACATTTGTATTTCAATTTATTTCACAGGAAAAGCCTTCTTTCATAATATTTCAGTCAGCTCATTATGAATAGCAACCTCTGATCACAGAAGACTATTAATTCTTAATTATCTACTGGTAATTTACTTGTGCATGAATTTAGCAACCCATTAGGTGATGATTTATTTTTGAAAGAAATATGTAATGATAAGGTTTAGGATTTACTTTCCCTCTCTCCTGCCTTTTGGTTTGCAGCGGAATTAGCTGATTGATTAGATTACAGGATTTATCCAAACCACACTCTGTGTACCGTTAAGTACATTAAGAAAATCTGAAGCAAGACACAGATAAATGAAATAGTGGTTTTGATGCAGTCTCTGAATTGGCAATGGCTGAAAAACTGGAAGTTAAATTAACAAACACCAGAGGACTGGTCTAATTCAGGGATATTTTTTCTCCCAATCTCTCTTGATTTATAGGTGCCTGAAAGTCTTTGAGTGGAAATACAAATCCTGCATAGCAGAGGAGCTGAGTAGCAGTGAGGTGGTTTTCTTCTGCAGTATGGACTGGAAGCTTTGATCTAATGCTTCATAACTAAAGCATGGGTCTTCTATAAAGCATGGGCCTTCTGTAAAGCACTCACCTCTGTGCCGGTGCTGCTTCTGTTGAGCCCAACATTAGTCTCAGTTTTCAAAAGCCCTATATCTTGCTTTCACCCCTAATGCCAGGAACTAAACATTTAATGGGTGTCATCTGTCTGGCTTGATACCAGTCTTAAATCTGTGACTGTGGCTCAACAGCTGATCTGTGGTAGCTGTCTTGATATGCAGCTTTTGGTAATTTCATCTACTGTCATTTGCAGCGGACAGGATGGAAGTTAAACCCAATTATTTCCATCAACAGGTGTCTTTTCAAACCTGGTTGTGTGACTTGAAGGCATAACATCACAGTTTATGCTTGAGGTACTGAAATATATTAGAACTTACTGATGACTTCACATGCACTGAATCAGGCCTCTATGCTGAGCAGCTCAGCTTAGAAATCAATTACTCATCAAAAGAGGTAGTTTCTCTATTAACTTGAGCTGGCTTTGGTGGGCTGCCTGGAAACCAACTCTTGTTATGTGATTTTTAAGGGGAAGCCTGCTCCTTTCTTTGACAGCACAAGAGCTGAGAGCAGGGGCTGCTTTTTCCTGCCAAATGCCCTGCCCTCACATGCTAGTTTGCCACTTTCAGCTCTACTTGAAGGAGTGATGGAAGTCTGTGATATGTTTGTCATGTCAAAGATTTTGTTAGTAATTGGCATTGAGACTGACAAGATAAATAACTTGGAGGAGGAGGAGGATGTCATTAAATAAGTACTGTTCGCATTCTTCTGCTGTACTGGACACAGCAGTCCCCAAGGAGATCACAGTGTGTTGCACATCCTCACTGATGGCTCAAAATGGCAAAGATATTGCTTATGCCCCACATAAGGAATACCTAGGGTTCTGTCCCTGTGGGCTGCAGCTCCACCTAAGTAGTGTGGTTTGTACATCACAGCAGTTCTCTTTTAAGTGGTGTCTCTTCCATTGTAGCAGCATTTCTAATGGTCGAGTGATAGAGTTGTCATGACCCTGAGGCAGTGCTGCTGGTCTGTACCTCTTTACATGTGCATGGTTATGTTTTGCACCAAGGCGGGGGACAGCAGCAGCACAAGACTGGTGTGAGGGAGGGTAGTGCTGGTTGAGGTTTCTTGGGTCATTGCCTTTGGTTTGTTTCAGTCTGTCCTGGGTTCAGCAGCAGCAGTCATTTTTCTCCTTCTTAGTAGCTGGTGCAGCACTGTGTTTTCAACTTTCAGCCTGGGAACAGTGCTGATAACACCGATGTTTATAGTTACGGTTTAGAATGTTTGGTCTGACCAAGGACTGTCTGAGTCTCATGCTCTGCCAGGGAGGAGGGGGAGCCGGGAGGAAGCGGAAACAGGATACCTGACCCAAACTGACAGAAGAGGTATTCCATACCACAGCACGTCATGCCCAGGATGAAAAAACTGGGGGCAGGAACACGGAGGAGTTCAGTTCATGACTTGGTCATCAGGTGGTGAGCGGTTGTATCCTCTTTCCTTGTATTTCTCTTGTCATTATTATTATTGGTGGCAGCAGCAATGGTTTGTGTTATACCTTAGTTACTGGGCTGTTCTTATCTCAACCTGTGGGAGTTACATTCTTTAGATTCTTCTCCCCATTCTCCCCCCCTGGAGTGGGGGGGGAAGAAAGGGAGGAAGTGAGTGAGCAAACTGCGTGATTTACCACGACACACTCCTATCACTGCTGCCAGAAATGTTAGGCAGCCCCGCAGGTGGTAGCTGCATGCCCATTAGAGGAGAATTTCCAGGTGTCTGACCAGGACAAGCTGAGATGCAGAAATTACACTTTCAGATAAGCTGTATGTGTTCTTCATCAGATTTTGGGCTTCGCCTTAATTGCACTTAGACTGTAAACAAGTTGATGTAGTATGTACAATCTAACTTCTCTTCTTGCATTTAGCTATGGTGGCAGGATACACAGAGGTGGTCTGACCCAGTGGGCTGTGTTGACTCTGGGTTTCACTGTCAGTGGCTGTGAGTGAGGAGCAGTATGAGATAAGAGCCAGGAGCATGGTCCAGGGGTGCAGGCACAGCACTGAGCCTAGCCCTGTGAGAGCTGTGAGCTGGAACCATGGCTGGCTTGTTTCTCCCTCCTTGGAGAGGCTGTTGATCAAGATAAATAATAGCATGCTAGTTTGGGAAAGGGCACTTCATCAGCTATTTCTCCTTAGTTACAGATGTCTTTTCTTCAAAGCTATGTACTCAGCAAAGCACACAGCCAGCATAGCTGAAATAGCCACAGAAGAGCCATCCCAGTTGATCACAAGGCTCCCAAACAAAGAGTCATTTGTTTCCAAAGGCTGAGGAGGGTATTCAGTGAAAACCTGATGGCAGTACATTAAAAATTGTAGTTTATCTTTCAAGCATGGATAGGGTCACACAGTATGAGCCCTGTGAGCAATCTGCAAGCATAGAATAGTAGCAATTCTGTCTCACCCAGCATTTTTCTGGAGGTTGGTAACAGCAAATAGCATATCTTATTTTGACAAAGGAGAGAATCTGAGTGTGTGTCAGTCTATGGAACTCCTAATGAAGTCATTGAATGTGTATGGCATTTTTTTCATTTCAGGACGTCGTAAAACATACCTTGACAATCGCTGTGCATCTTACAGTCAGCAGACAATGAAAGAGAATTGGGGGATTTTAATGAGGCTTAATTGTTTTTTGGTTTATAGAGAATTTCTGCAAAGATTTCAAAGCTGGGAATGCTTTGGGCAATGTTTAGAAGTGGTCAGGAAGGAACCATAATGCAGAAAGAAGGGAATTTCAGTGGGAGCTGCTGACAAGATAATCCTGCTTTTAAGTGTGATATTGCCCTCTCTATGTCCAGTGCTCTTTGGCTCTATATTTTCTGAGGTAGCAAACTGGGCTCTGCTGTTTACAAGTGAGTTAAGAGAGTTTAAGTATGAGGAAGAAGCCTAAAGTTTAGCCTGAACTACTTTGTGTATATTGGCCTTTGAGTTAACAAATCCAAATTGGGAAAAGATCAGCTTGTGTAGCAAAGACACAATCTCAGCTGAGCTTGAAAAATTCCACTGCAATATCCTAAATTGCAGTTTAAGGTCTGGATAGTACAGAAGATATCCTGCTTTTATAGGCAAATTCATTTCTCTTCCAGTTGTAAACTGAGAGTTATTTATAGTCTGATTTTGCAGGTACTTAGGGTAGGCTGGAGCAAACTCCGTAAGGTGGCAATGAGGGCCTTTGACCCCTACAGCTCTCCAAAGCAATAGAGAGGTACAAAATGTAATATTTTTCTTTTTGAGAAAGAGAAATAAATGGGGAATGAAATATTTCTGTTGATTAATATTTTACTTTGAAATGGATTAGGAAGAAACTGTGAATTATGTATTTTGATTTAATCCACTGATGCTTAAAATATAATCTTGGTAGAGTTTGCACGTAGCACTGTGCATTTTAATGTTTTATCTTTGGTTTTCCAGAACACAAAATTAATTGTATCCACATTCACATGGACTGTATGTCTGTTGCATGTTTTTGTATGCACCTTTAAATGTTTAACCATCTTATTTAGTTTATTTGTATATTTAATTTTACTTAAGTTTCTCAGGCTGCTTTAAACTTTCACCAAAGTACCACACTTCACCTTTGGCCACACAGATAAATGAGAGCAGGCTGCAAATGCTGCAGTGGTGGCCAGGCAAAATCAGCAACATTCCTTACCCTGGAGTTCGTGGATGAGGTTTTTTGTACATTGAAAGCATCTGTAAGGGATGTTGAGGCAGAGCTTCAAGCAAATATAGCTGCTTTGTAGCCAGGAGTGAGGATGGGGAATTAGCTGTTAGCTGTGGAGGCAGCACCATGGTCCATCCTGGTTGTGCTTCACCACCCGGTAGGGCTGGAGCACGACTGTGTTGAACACACAGAGCACCAGTAGTGAGCAGGTCTGCCTCTGAAAGTTCACCAGCTGAGCAGGAGTCTAGAGGAAATGGCATTGTCTCCATTTTACTAAAACTGAAGAAGATCAACTTCATATGAGAAGTCTGAGGCAGAACTGCCAATGAAACCTAGATGTTCTGGTTCATCTACCCAGTTCCTTTAGCAAAAATTATCCTCTGGTAAGGCAAAACACTCTGTCAGCAGAGAATGGGTGGAAGTCATAACGTGCAATTCAGTGGCAGGTGTAATCCCCAGTAGTTAGATCTCCTTTCTTGGACACATTTAATTCTTGCATATCTTACCATTTTCCATTAGTATTACTTTCCCAAATTCCTAAGGTGTGCAGGTGCAAAGTTGGTTATTGTTTACTCTGTGCTATTCAAAGGTTTAGTGGTACTTTATTTAATGTATAATTGATTTAATAATACATGCACTTTAACTTTAAGCGGGCAAACTGCTCTTTTTCCCTGGCACAGTTTTCATTAGACAGAATACGAATAGCATAAGCATCCCACTGCCACACCTGCTTCCCCTTCTGTAATCTTACAAGAGTAAACATGGAAATGGGTGAGTTTCTGGTTGATTACAACTCCTACAACTCACTGCTGAATGCATATACTCATTAAAAGGGAACTGTTAGTTCACAAGCTCTGCCACAGGTGAGAAATTAGACAAGGCTGAGGTAAAAGGACTGAACAAACAGGAGATAAAATGAAGATGGGCACTTCCTTTGTGATTAGAACCAGTCACTTGGACTGAAGATGCGTTGATTCATAAATCTTGACAAAGGTGTTTATGGGTCCAATGTAATTAGAAGCTTCTACATTTGAAAGGAGATGGCACCGAAATGCTGAGGGGCATCTTGAATATTCAAGCTGGAGAAACTTCAGACATTTGGTATAATTGCATTTTAAGTTAAAAAAAACAAAAATTAAACAATGTATTTTGATAAGGATCATAAGGAAAAGGACAAACTCTGCAATCTGAAAAGAATCCTGGAGGACTACAAGATTAATCCGGTTTTACTTGTATTCTAATTTGCAGCCAAGAAATTTTCCACTGTGTTATCAGAGCCTCTTTTTTTTAGCAATTCGGTTTTCAAACGCATTCAGAATCCTGCAGCTCCTGTTTGCTTTGCTGAGAACCACAGTTTTGATAACTAAAGTGGTAGAGATAGGAAGAGATCTAAACAGGAAAGAAAAGATGCTGCAGCGATCTGCTGAGAAAGGCTGTGGTATGTAAGAAATACTGTACGTTTTGGGAGGAAGACAGATAAGGCAGCAGTTGGATTTGAGCACTGATATTTTGCTGTGTAGAACCTAAAAGCTCTTTGAAGGACCTGATAGCATATGTGACACCCTCAACGCTTAGTCATGCAAAAAGCCAGGAAGAGGTTTGGGATGAATGAGCTCCAGAAGATTCACTTGTAAAGGTGGAAGTACTTCAGCACATAATATCCTCCTTGCTGGCGCAGATGACGTGGAGACATTTTTCTATCAAATGCTTTCTGACAGTTCAGATGCCAAAAATACTCAAGTGGCAGAACGCAAGTGCAATTACTAACAGTGTGCTTGCCCCAGAGTCTGTAAACTCTCTCATGAAAGCCTAAAAAGCCCATTCACGTTGTCTAGAAATAGCAGCAATAACCATGGTAATAAGTTCTTCTCTTTGTTGCTGCAGTTCAGTTCTTTTCATGGGCTGAAAAAAAAATCAGCGCCGTTTGATTTTTCTGTATCTGCCACTATTGTAAGGAGATGTTTCTGTTCTCCAGGAGCAACAGTGCTGCTGGGAGGCCTGCAGGAGCCTAGTTTCCAGGTTCTGAGGGGAAATTTCGATCCTGTTTCAGACAAGGTTGACCCCAGTGTTGTGTGTGGGCTGTGGAGCTGCATGGCTGAGACAACAGGATGCTTGCTACAGGTTCAGGTTCTGCTAAAGCCACCAAACGTTTTAGTTCACATCATGTCACTCCTCTGCGACTCCTTACCCGGCCTAAAGTGAACCTAATAACTTTTACCATTCTTGTGGTGTTTTTCAGTCCACATACATGTTATGTGTCTTGCTATTGTATGCTCAGAGATATTGTTTCATTTTTCTCCTGAGCTGTAGTGCATCCCATCTGGAGAATGCCGGAGTTGGAAATTCTTTCCATCTAGAGTAGTCTTCCTCAGTTTAATGTGGCTGAATATGCTGTGATCCTGCAAATTACTCCTGGGTAGATTTCTGCAGGGAGCACTACTGACAATAATAGAGTCTATTAAGGTATAAGATATGGCCATAAGGAGCATCATGAAGGACTGGGATATAGGAAATGAATAAGAAGTGGTTATGTGAGACAGCTTGTCTGTGCCAAGTTGCTCACATATGTAAGGGATTGCAGCATTACTGCTCTAAATCTAGTACTTAGAGACTGCTATTGAGTCATGTGGTCAGTCAGCTTTGATGCTTGTTAGAAGCGAGAAGAATGAATTTAGACTTATTCTCACTGTTATTAAAGATTATTTTATCCTGTAAGATTGTTGTCATGGTATGATACTTGAACAATTTACAAATGTAGCTTTAGAATATAAATGCCTTTGCTCCTCTAAGTTTTCTGAATCAGAAGCATTGAAGTTTTCAGCAGCTGTTTATGGGAGCGCTTTGAATGATACAAGCTTTTGCTTATTTAGATTGAATTTTGAATACATTCTGAGTGCTAAATACTGGAAATGACTGTCATTGAACACGGAATTTATTCTAAAACACTAGTTTTCAGTGTTGTGGAGTGTCCTGAGAACTTTGTGGGGAAAAAAAGGGTGCGGGAGGAAGCACAACATTTACTTTGCAATTAATAACATATTAGGGGGCTATAGGAATGCTGGGGAGGGACTCTTCATGAGGGACTGTAGTGATAGGACAAGGGGTAATGGGTTCAAACTTAAACAGGGGAAGTTTAGATTGGATCTGAGGAAGAAATTCTTTACTGTAAGGGTGATGAGGCACTGGAATGGGTTTCCCGGGGAAGCTGTGAATGCTCCATCGCTGGCGGTGTTCAAGGTTGGGTTGGACAGAGCCTTGGGTGACATGGTTTAGTGGGAGGTGTCCCTGGGCATGGCGGGGGGGTTGGAACTGGATGATCTTAAGGTCCTTTCCAACCCTAACTATTCTATGACTCTGTGATTCTATGCCTGTGAGTTTTCTGGGCAGTAAGGCCAGCTGATACAGAATGACCCACATCTATACCATTGAAAGTCTCTTAACCTATAAAACATTCCCATAAGACTGGGAACAGTGCCAGTTCTCAAACTGTGCCTAGGTTTGTGTGGGAAATAATCATTGGCACAGGCCAAAATTGTACCAGGGACCCTTATAACAGCTTAATAGTATAAACAGTTGTGGCATAGGAGCATCCCTAGACACTGCTGTGCTGTTAAGTCTGGGCACAGCTGGAATTACAGGTACAGCTGTTAAATTAACTTCCCAGTGCTTTTAAGGCAGCGTACAAACAGGGTTGCTTTGTTGCAGAGGGTGTCCCAGAATGACACTGCTGCTTTTGCTGAAAAGAAGATTTCATGTCACACTGAAGAATATGAGTTAGTTTTTTCTGTGTAACTTTAAAACCTACCAGCAGCATAGCCAGATGCAAGTATCCTCTGACATTAAGCTCTAGTTCTTCACAATGATGAAAATCACTAAACTGACAGAGATATTTCTTTAAGTCTGGAGTTTATTTAGTGAAAAGATATTGCCAGTAGTTCACTATGCAACAGCAATGTTCTTCGTTAAACTACCGATGCTGTGGGATGTCAGGTCTTACTTTCTCCTTCATACACTTCACCTTTTCCACTCAACCAGTACTTTAAATCAGCCTCAATACTTTTCACTAGAGAGCATCTGAGCAGGGAGACTAAGGACAGGTTTGGGGTTCTCTAAGGCAAGATGTTATCATAGTTGTTAGAGATGTTTCTGCACATGCTATGTAAATGACTTAACATTTCATGAGTGCACAGTAAATCACTTCTCTCATGTTGCTTGGTGTCGCGGTTTCAAGCGTAAATCAATCTGCCTGCCCACTCACTCCTCCCAACCTTCTTCTCCCCCCCACTTTACGGGGGGAGAGAGGGGGGAAGAAAATGCAACTCCTATGGGTTGAGATAAGGACTGTTCAGTAAT
>JASSUY010054840.1:0-110000 GCA_032466535.1 Forpus xanthops
CGCGCCCCTCACCTGGGCCCGGCTCCCGCCTCCGCTCGCCCTCGGGCCGCGACGGAAGCGCCGCAGCGCGCACGCGCGATCCCGCCCCGGTCCCGTTCCGCTCGGCCCGGTCCCGCCCCGGTCCCGTTCCTATTCCCGTTCCGCTCGGCCCGGTCCCGTTCCCGTTCCGCTCGGCCTTGTCCCGCCCCGGTCCTGTTCCCGGTCTCGCCCCGCTCTTCCCGCGCCGCACGGACCCGGCAGTGCCGGTACTGGTTTATTGGAAAAGTACAAAGTGGTTCCCGGGGCGCAGCTCCGAGCGAGCCCCCGCCCGCCCGCCCAGGCCCAGCCCGGGCCCGGCCCCGCTCTGCTCCCCGCTGGGCACCGCCTCAGCCCATCGTGGTGGCCCCGAAGAGCTCCACCAGGTCCTGGTAGTCGGGGTCGATGAGGTCCGAGGGCTTCTCTCCGCTGTCGGTGGTGGCCTCCGCGCTGGCCCCGAGAGAGATGAGGTACCTGCAGGAGATGGGGGGCTGAGCCCGGGGGCACCCCGAGTCCCCGCCGAGGGCCCCGGCAGGCACCGCCCGCAACGGGCAGCCCCCAGGAGGAGGCGCCGGAGCTCTCTGCAGCCCCGGCACTGTCGGTCCGGTGCTCGGGGCTATGCCGGGCCCAGCGAGGAGCAACTTCCTCACCTGGCGATGTCGGCATAGCCGTCGCTGCAGGCCATGTGCAGGGGCGTCCACCCGTTCTCATCTCGCTGGTGGATGTCGGCGCCGTATTTCACCAGGAGCTTGACACAGTCCAGGTTCCCAGTGAGCACAGCTTCGTGGAGGGCTGCCATGCCTGGAAGGAAAGGATTTGTAAGAGAGGACTGGGGCAGGAGGGTTTAGTGCTGAGCTCACAAGTGTCCACAGCCCAGGAAGCACTGAGGCAGTAATCCCGTGTTATCAGGGACATGACTTTGGGGAAAGAAAGACACTGAGGAAGCAAGAGGAGCTGCCGCAGGTTTCTGTTCGCCTTCCACAGTGCGAACACCCAACTGAAGCTGGTGTAGCTCCCACCTCGGCGCTGGGGCAGGCAGGAGCGATCCAGGGAGGGGGAGATGCCCCTTCCTGCATAAGTCCCTGGCCAGCAGCCGGCTGCAGGTTCCTTCATTTGAGACCATTTGGCCATGTGACTGAAGAAGCCAAGCACAAGAAAGGGGGAAAGCTGCGCTCTGAACCACACATTGTGGATCACAGCATTCCATGAACAGCGAGGCTGGGTGCAAACACAGCACAACGCCTTCCCACAGGCAGAACTGCTGCGAGTCCACGGACCCAGAGAGGATGGTGTTTGTGAGGAGGCAGGCAGAGCAGGAGCACGTGCTCCAGAGAGGGTGGAAGGCAGCAGCCCCACAGTCCTGTGCAGGGCTCCCCGGACCAGCCTGTGCCCACTGCTGCTTGCCTAGGTCCCACCACACTGTCGGTCCCTAGCATGCCTTGAAGGGACGCAGGGGTCGAGCTCCCCCTTCCTGCAGCATACACTGGCCATGCTGCTTGCTAAGATTTGGAGCACTGGCATGGGGCTCTCTTGGGCCCTGCTTGGCAATGTTGAGGCACTGCTCCTCCCTAGGGAGGAAAACCCATCACCCTGCTGATGGTGGCCATGCCCTAGCTTTGGCCGCACAGCTCCGTATGTGCTGCTGCACATTCCAGCTCTGCCAGCCCCGGTAGCACTCACCGGAGGGGTAGATGGTGTCCAGTGTCACCTTCCTGGCACGTATAAACCTGCCCACCTGCTCCAGGTCCCCCTGTCTGATATGGTCCTGAAAGACGATGTCATTGGGGAAGTGCACGGTGCGTGCGGCTCTCAGTCTCTGCCTGTACCGACTGTACCGTGGCATCGAGACTGGGTAATAGTCCTTCATGCTAGCATCAGCCCACAGGCACTGCGGAGGGAGAGGAGGCACACGTTGCTCAGTGCTTGGTCCTGCCGCTCGCTGCCCTCCACGTGCTACTTTTCCTCTTCTGCGTTAGGTCCCTCCTCCCCAGCGGTGGGATGGCAGCCGCGCCACTGCGGTCCCTCACACCCGTCTTGTGTCCCCGGTGGGTCAGGTCCCCCTCGTCGCAAGGCTCCCTATGCTCCCATGCGGGACGCAGGAGGCAGCAGTAAGCACACGCGCTTCCCACAGGCCTTGGCCCAGGACTGCTGTTTCTGCTCCAGCGCTGTGTTATAAAGGCTCCCTCGGGCTATTTTGAGGACAGGCAGCTCATGCTCTTTGCCACGACACTTCGCAATCGAGCTGCCCGGGCCAGCAGCCACTTTTGGGCAGAAGTGAGTGTCTCATCTTACCACGCACCTGTCCATGTCCCCATCCAAGGAGTCAGACCTGCTCTTGCTTTTGCATGGAAAGCTTTTCCAAGGAGGCACCAAGGGCCCAAAAACAGCACTTCCCAGCAATAAGCCCTCTCACACAGACACTTGTGCCAGGGAAAAGGCAGAAGCATGAGCACCAATGAGGGGAATCAGCGGACATGTCAAAGCTGTGGTGCCAAATACATTCAGAGCTAAGTCACTCTCCTGCCTGTAATTGCATTGGACTAGTCAAAAGGAGTAGAATGAGCTGTGCTGCCCAACACAGCAGTGGGGCAGCATACAGCTAACAAGGATCAGCACCAGCATGTTGGAGCACAGCAGTACCGCCAGGGCTCCTGATGCAGGCGCAGAACCAGAAGCCCGTGATGCCAGTCCAGTGTTCAATGTCCTGATTAACATGAGGGCAGGCTGCTGTAGAACTGTCTGAAAATAGCTGAAGAACAGCACCACCACCAGACACTTCCGCATTCATTACACTCCAGCTGTAGCTGTCAAACCCACCTACCACATAGGAATCTTTCAGATCCACCAAGGGTTCAAGCAACTGCTTTCCTGTGCTTTTCCCCCTCACAGTTTGGTTATTTCAGGTACACAAGCACATGGCGTTGTGGCTTGTGCCAATGGGCCTGTCCAGGCAGGCATGTCAGGAGTCACAGAGCTCCCATTCTGCCCCTGCAGCAGCTCAGGCACACACCAGAGCCGCCTGCACTTGTTTACCTGCTGGCAAACGCATCGATCTCTGCGCTGAGCATCCCTGTTCAGGGTCACTGCAGACAGAACGCTAGCAGTCTGAGCAAGCTGATTTTAGCCTCCTTTCTTGGAACACAATTAGCTGTGTACACAGGATGACTGACAAAGTCCTGCTCTACCAAGAGAAGCCTCAGTGCATGAGAAGAGCCCCCTCCTCAGCCCCAGCCCTGGTTCTGCCACACCACGGCCCTGCTCCAGGGAGCCACAGGAAGAGGCTGCAGCTGCAGGCACACATAGAACACGCTCCTGTTCTACCTCCCCAAGCACCTGCATTCAGCAGCAGCCTCACGTGTTGTCCTCCAGCCTCACCCTGCCCTCCCCTGTGACATTTATAGCATATTTCCTTACAGAAATATTTCCAGCAGTAAGTGACCCATTTGGAAATAGCAGCGCAGCTCACAGGACATGTGAGCCTGAGCAGCACTGCTGCAGGCAGCCTCAGGTCCCCCAAAGGCAGATTCCTTGGTTAACTGCTCAAGAGCTGTGAGGGCCAGCTGGCCCAAGTCCCTGTCTGATCACTAATAGAACAGGTTAACCTGGACAGGACATGGCCAGCCTGAAGCTTTTTTCCTTTACAGATGACACAATTCAAGTGGCTTCACGTTAAGTTACCAGAAGGTGCCTGCAATGCTGGAAGTCTTTGGAAGTGCCCTTTCTCTCATAACCATGGGCAGAGTTTTAAGAAAGCAAACACCCACCCACTGCTCAGACTGAGTCCCTCGAGCATCACCCTCAAGTGCTGATCCTCTTATAGGGCAGGTTCAAGTCACACTCATGCCACATTCCAAAAACCACAGAGTAGTATTAAAATCTCCACTTTATTTGGCCAACAAATTGAGTTCCAATGTTATTGTAGCAGAATGCTAAGAACCAGCCTGATGCAGCTCAGGCCTCTGAGGCACTCCCCTATTCCTTCCTCCCTAAACCCCAATAATTGCAAGTGTCCTGTTTGATCTGGCTCATCAGACCCTCCCACACACCCCCCCACCTGCCCACCCCCTCCAAATAATGCATGGAAAGTGATTGCAAAGTCTTGCATTTGATCAAAGGATGGCAGCAGAGCCAGGCCTCGCCTGCACTGGCGAGTGCTCACCTTCACCCCAGAGCCTGCCACAGCCAGTGCACAGTATTCCACCCATTCCAGGTGATCAGAATAGTCATCTCCAAGTGTCTTAAAGCAGAAGGGAAGGAAACATCTGGCCAGCATGAAGAGAAGCACCTGCATACACACCTCTCACCAGGCTGCCATGAGCCTACTGCCTCTTGCCTACCTACACTGAAGGCCAATTCCAGGGAAGAGCTGCTGAGAGCATTAAGGACCCTGTCAGGTGCAGAAATCAGCTACAGGCTGTAGTTTTAAAGGAAAACAAGGAAAAGAGTTTTCTTGGGAGATGTTAGTGGCAAAGCTCCAGGATGCTGAGCCACTGAGCTCATGCTGCAGCTTCACAATCAGCTTCTGCCCAGAGGAACAGAATACTTCAAGCAAAAGCTGTGTATAATAAAGTACATCCCACTAAGGAGGAGCACAGCATGGCCCGGCTCCCTGGTGACAGATCCCTTCTCAAAAGCCAAACAGAAAAGAGTTGAGTGTACAGGCAAGTGAGGGGAAAGTGTTACTTTAAAAGCCAATCCCTGGGTTTTCAGTCATTCACCTTCTGCTTTAAATCTCAATGGTTCTGACTTGCTGGTCTGCGTAACAGCAGCCAATTTAGTGTCTGATTTTTTGGGTGATGTCGATCAGTCTTCTGTTTACAATTCATCCTTCTGCATTTTCTGCTCTTCATCATCACCTTCTTCGAGGTCTGTTTCTTCATCCGTCTCCAGGTCCTCCAGATCCTGTAAGGGGTTACAGACAGCTGCTGGTTTCTGGTGCATTAGGCAGATCCTAGAACAGTACATCTGGCCTGTTCACTGTTCTCTGCTGCCACGTTAAACACCCAGAGACCTTCACCAAGAGCTCTGAATTTGGGACATGAAGTATTAGAACCCCCTGGAAGCTGGTACCTCACTTGCAACAGCCTCCACCCTAGATACACAGGACACGTAATGTGCATCATACTGCTTAAGTTTCAAGTGTAGGACTTCTCAGTAAAGAACAAGCCCGAAAAGTACTCCAGCAGTTTGCACAACAGCCAGAGACAGTCTGTGAAGCATTACAGCTTCACCAACTGAAAACCATTTATTTCACACCCAGCTGAAGTGCTGCCAATGAAAGGTGTCATTTACAAGCCACTGGCAGTCAGGTTGCAATGGAACATTTGATGCTGGTGAACGTGCTGATCACCAGCAATACCTTTCCTGCCACAGAACCACCCGGAATCTTATCTGGGACAGAGGACAGAAGATCAGCACCAGGCCTGACCCACACTCCCTGTTCTGCAGGCCCAGAATTACCACCACATTCACATTACTCACATCATCAGCTGCTGCCCCATCCTGACCTCCACTCTCCAAGAATTTCTTGAAGCCTTCCAGCGTCCTCTCCCCATTGTAATCAATTACCTGCATGGGGAAAACCATCAAGACAATGGTTATGGGCACCTACAGAACCGCAGCCCTGGGGAGGAGAATTCTTTCTCTGAGAAATGGTCAACATGCCAAGCAAAAGGGAATTTAAAAATTCACCTTCACCCATATGAGACGAAGGAAAACAGCTCAGGCACTAGACTTCAGAGATCACTGCGAGGAAAGAATAGCCTGCAGATGAGCACACTGTCCTCTATGCTTCCTCTTCTCCCCATTCCCATCCCCACCAAACTCCTTCCTACAGCCCAGCTCCCACACAGGGTCTCTGATGTCCTGTCAACCTGATGTATTCTACCCTGATAGAGCAGAGGCCTCCCAAAGGCTTGTCTAAGCCAGCTCCAGCAGGCAGCTAAGCATTCCTAGTGCTCCCTCATTACACCACCCTGGTCCACTGCCTCCTTACGTTTCTGCCAGAGCCTGCAGGGAAGAACTTGAGTGTGGGGAAGCTGTGGATTTTCACTGCCTCCACTTCATTTGCTGTCGAATCCATCTTGGCAATGACAATGTTCTCATGATCCCTGTAGGTCTCTCCCAGCTTGTCCCAGATCGGAGCCAGCTGCTTACAGTGACCACACCAGGGGGCATCTGTTAATTACAGAAACCCAGTAAGCACCAGCAGCCTAATGAGTGACCACCAGCCCCCGAGCGCCCACACAGACAGTTCACACACGTCCTTTCAGCCAGGGCACTCCCTTTGTGGCTCAGATCCTGTAGGGTGCTTCCTCCCTAATCCTGGTCATGCGGAATTTTGGCACTCCTTTCACGCCATTACTTGGAATCAGCTGCTGAGAGATACTCACAGAACTCCACAAAGACATTCTTATTCTCATCAAAAGCAACTTCTTCAAAGTTCTTCCCAACTAGAACTTTGACAGGCTGCTTGTCCCAGTCCTCAGGAAGATCCTGACTCATCAGATGGGGCTGGAATAAAGAAGTGAAATGCACACGCAATCATCCTGGAAACCCAGAGCTTAGCCACCCACCTCAGCACCCCAATCACAGGCTGTGAGCAAGCACTGAAGCAGCCACTTCCTCTTCTCTTACATAAGGTCTCCTCCCCATCCTGAGCCAGTGGGAATATCAGATGCTACTGTGCAGAGAACTGCCACTGAGCTCCATGGGAAGGAAGTGATATTGCTGCCATTCCCACAGGACTGAGTTTCACCAAGCAGTCACCTCTGGCATAAGCTGCACAGAGCCTCCTCCCAAGGCGAGAGCTGAAAGCTCTGAACTGTGCTGCACAAGTTCACACCTTCCACAGATTGCTGGGAGCTCCGATTGCACTTGGGTGCCAGCTCCCTGTCCCACAGTCTCAGTGCCCTGCTGGTTTTGCCAGCAACACTTCTCCTCCTTACCTTGATTTTGCCCTCCAGGAACTTATTGCAGAACTCTCTGATCTTGTCAGCTGTGAGGTCATCTGAGTCTGGTTTGTATTTGGTCATCTCCTCCTCCAGGGTGATCAGGCGCACAGCTGGACATTCCTCCTTCTTCAGGCCAAAGAACTCCAAAATCCTCTGGTTGTCACTGTGGTCACTGTCTATGAAGATGAAGAGGATCTTTGGAGGAAAAAGTCAAAGGCAGTTGGTGAAGACGAGCACCTCTTGGCTAACAACACAGTACACACACACTCCCACGGGTAGTGGCTGAACTGGCCCCTCTTCCTTCTCCAAGCCCATGAAGAGGGCACCCTGCCAGAGCACAGACACTGGAGCTGCAGCACAGGCACAGCCTGGCCCTGATTTAAGGGCTGGGTCAGATTTACATCCGCAAGAAGGAAAGTTTGCAGTTGACTGCTATTGCCTCAGCAGTTGTGCAAGCCAGTGACTCAGTCACCTTCACCATGAGGCACAGGTAGAGTGAGAGCTGCTACAAGTCCTGCTCCCCAGCTGTGAAATGGATAGTGACAGACAGCGCTACACTCCTCAGCAGGAGGTGGCCACTTAATGCAAGAAACCCATCTCACCTTCCCTTTGAAGTTCCCAGCTGCGCTCTTGAAGTTGTCAAGCTTCTCTTGATAGTCAGACACACTTTTTGGCAGGAACAGCAGGATGTGGGTCTTGATCTCCCCTCCAAAGATTTTAGGAGCGGTCTGAGGAATAGTAAACAGACTTTGTTTCTGGAAGGGGTAAACTGGTGTCAAGACCAGCTTGGCTCCGTTATTGTGACCAGGCCATAGGAGCCTCCAGATTGAAGGAGGGCTCTGAACAGAAGCTTTGACTGCACTCCCCTGTGCTCTCTACACTCCTCCATAACCCCAGCCTAGTGTGAGCTCCAAGATACGACACAACCTGCAATTTAAGCCTCAGTATATTCATACAGTAGCAATGGGAAGAGGCCTTACCATGTGTCTAGAGACCAACCTGTTCAGTGAACTCTATGACCAGAGGCAATGAATTGGACTTGATGAAGTTCAGTAAATTGTCTTTTGTGAGATCCCCTTCAAAGTTGTTGCGGCCTTCATCAAACTGCAAAACCAGAAATTCCTGCATTAGAACACTTTGGATCCCACATGGATCACACCAGAGTCACTGCCCCAGCAGCCCTCAGCTGCACTTGTTCAGAGCAGACTTCTGGCTCCTAACAAAGTCACCACGTGTTCACCTGACATCTGGATCAAGCTGTACATCTTCCTGGCAAGCAAAGCCTTAGACCACCCGCCAGCAGCAAAAGGTGAGCAGCTACAAGGCAGTGAGCTTAACCTTGGCACTGTTCTGCACAGTCACACAACATGCGAAAGAGGTCCAAGGATGAGGGCATCAGGTAGATGCTCCACAGCGAGCTGCTCCCACGGCAAAGGCAGCTTCTGCTGCAGGAATCAGCCACATCAGAGCAGACACACATTTGAACCAGTGCTATGGGAAACATGACAGCTGAGCCCATGGTCACTGCACAGAGCAGCACTGACTCAGCTCTGCAGGGTTGATCCACGCTGTTGTTAGAGACACGGGCACCTGTTTAATATAGGCCAGGAGAGGTGCCAGGGCCCAGCTTAGAGCAGGACATCACCTGCAGCCCTGGGCAGGGTTCTCAGAAGCTCCCTGGCAGCCTGGGAAGGGAACAGCTGGGGAGGCCCATCAAGGTTAGAGGATGTGCAGGGCCAGGGTAGTCCCGTGCCTGGGCAGCACGGAGGTACTGGCACAGTGAGAGCCCGAGCTCAGATAACCTCCTGCTGGAGGAAGCAGAGCAGTGTCAGCTGAGGAGCTGAGCAACACTGTCCACACTGGAGATCAACCTTGTAAACACTTCGGAGTGCTCTGAAGGTGCTAAGGCGACATTCAGCAGTGGTTCAAGGGTCTTTGCAAGTCTGCACAGCTTCCACAGGGAGCAAGAGGAAAATGACAATCCGATAAACCCAACCAGCTGCCAGAGTCCAAACACAGAACTGTTGGCAGAATAAACTGTTTTGTATGCCCCAGTGTTTCCCCACCTTGGTTTGGGTTGGAATACCCCTTACTGGGGTAAAGACCCCTTCATGTGGCAGACTAATCTGACAGTTCTCATGACACGGCACCAACACAGGGCCAGGGAGGCAGCGCCCACATCTCACCTTCTCCACACCAAGCAGAGCGCTCCTGCAGAGACCCAGCAGCTCCTGAACTGCCCTTTGGACCACGGCTCCTCCCACTGCCCACACACCTGACAGAGCTGCTGGGTGCAGAACTGCTGTTCATTCCCAATGCACCCCCAAGCCAAAGCCAGGAAGCCCTGCGAGCAGCAGACTCAGCCCAGCACTGGCCATGAACGGAGCATGCAGGGAGGTTGCTTACAGAAAGCTACATGTATGATAAAGGTGGTGAGTCAGCCAGGAACAAAATGCTGCTCCCTTCACCCCAACTCCCCGAGCTGCAGAGCCCTCTGTCCTGAACCCGGCACCAGGCAATCTACGTGCACCCTCAGCCACGTTAATCTGAGTGGCCCCTGTCTGAGAGCTGAAGTCTGCAAGCTTCTAACACCATAACTGCAAGTTCAGGTGCGCTGCAATCAACCGTGCTATTTTAGCTGAACGAAGAGTGACAGCAGCTTATTCAACTCTTCAGCCTGTCCTACATCAAACTGGTCAGAACAATGACTGATGACAGACTAAGTCTGGAGCCAGAGCAGCTTTATCCTACCCCACTGCACCCATGTGCATGGTACCACAAAGTCTACAAAACCTCCGCTTGTCTTCTCCAAGCTAGAAATTCATCCCAGTGGTTTGGATTTTGATAGTAAAAGGCATGAGTAAGTTTATTTCTGACTCGGCAGACAGCCGCATCCCCCTGCATGTAACCCAACCACCCCAGCCTAAGTCAGCTGGAGCTGCAAATCCTCTTAGGAACTCCCCTGGAATCACTTCCCGCAGAACCCACAGCGCTGCCAGACACAGAACAACTTCTGGATGCAGCCTCACTGCCTACAGCAGAGGTCGATCTCGAGTACGAGTTAAAGCAGCTTTGCTAAGCCACAGGTGCACATAGAGCAGCTCAGTGCTATTCTGCTGGAGACATCACTGCCTACAGCCACCAGTGCTTTAAAGACCATGCTCTTACTGCACTGCAGCCACAGCTGAGAAACAGGGAAGTGAGTGAAGCAACAGCCTGGACCCAGAGCCCAGCAGCTTGGGGAAGGCCAGGAGCTGCTGAGGCTTCCCTCCATTGACTGCAGGCTCCACTCCTCTGCCCCTGCCCGCTCTGAGGCTTGGGAACAGCCAGACTCATGGATTCATCCTTGACTGCTCTCTTTGAGTACAGCTAAATAGAGAAGGTAAGAAGAGGCAGAAGACTCAAATGCGGTGGTCATGCTCTGCACCAACCAATACCTTCTTGAAGAGGACCACGCCATCCTTGCTAAGCTCATACTTGGTGAAGACATCAGTGCTGGAGGTAATCCCAAAAGGAATGTCATCCACAGCCTCAGCTGCCAGCAAGAACTCCTTCGCAGCCTCTGATGCTGTATCCTAGAGAACAGGGAGAGGTGTCTCACATGGGACACACCAAACCGCAGCACAAAGATCCCAGGGCTCACCTGCCAGAGAACTGGAAGATCAAGTAGGGCAGGACAGCACAGGGAGAGCCTCCCCCCGCTTCGGGGCCCACGTAAGAGCTTCCCGGATGGAAGCACAAACCCTACCTTGAAGAATCCGATCACAACCACGTCACTGGAGTCCACCAGCGCCTCGGCTGCAGCGCCATCGCTCAGCGCTGCTGCGGCTGGGCCCGTGCGTTTCTTCAGCCAACTGACGATGTCATCAGCTTCCCGGCCAGCTGTGGGGACAGGAGCGCCCGCTCGGTTCTGCACCCCCCGCTATGGGGTCAGCACAACCGAGACAACATTCACACAGCTTTCTCCCTTTGCCTCCCAGTGCGATTATGCTGCTCCCCAATTTGTAAGCCAAGGCACAGGGGGCTCCCCGGAATCCCTCCTTCCCTTGCTTCCAGCCCAAGCACGTTCTTAAGCTTTGCCTGGTACGACCACACTCCAACAGGAACAGGTCTGCCATGCGAGTGGTTCACCTTTCCCTTTCCAAAGCAGCACTCGGTGTCAGCTCACTGCCGAGCACCAGGTTTGGTTTAGCTGGATTCTGCTGCTCCTGGTCTTCCTCACACCTCTGGTTTACAACCCATGTTTCCCTTCCCCAACCACTCGAGCTGCAGTTCTGGGAGCTTCATTGCTTAAGTAAAGTCAAGCTGAGCCTCAACAAGGGGTTGGGTTGCTCCACTTTCCTACATGAATCCCATCCATCTGCTTCACCTCACATGGGGGATGTCCCCAGCTCCAGCACAGGAGCCTGCAGCAGCAGCCCCTGCCAAGCATGGCAGCTGCTCAGCCCCTGTGGCCCTTATCTGGGCACAGCAGCACTCCCGGAGGCACGGGGCCGGGACACGGACCCTGCGCCACGTCGCTGCCCTCTGCTCCCGGCTCACCCGTGTACTCCTTGGGAGCGGCCTTGTCGCCGTTCCTGAAGAACTTGATGGTGGGGTACCCGCGCACGCCGAACTGCTGCGCCAGCTCCGCCTCCTCCGTGGCATCCACCTTGGCCAGACGGATCTCCGAGCCCTCCGCCTTCAGCTTCGCAGCCGCTTTCTCATACTCGGGCGCCAGCGCTTTGCAGTGCCCGCACCACGGGGCGTCTGCGGGACGCGGCGTCAGCGCCGGAGGGTCCCGCTCCCGGGAACGGCCCTCCCCCGCAGCTCCCCCCCAGCCGGTCCCACCCCCCACCCCGGCGGTCCCCCCCTCGTCCCGTCCCGGAGCTCACAGAACTCGACGAGCAGGTACCGGTGCTCCGCCAGCGCCTGCTCGAAGCTGTCCGCGCGCAGCACGAGCACCCCGGCCTCTTCCTCGGGGGCGGCGGCGCGGGTGGGCGGCAGCGGGGCCGCGGTGAGTGCGGGGAGCGGGGCCGGGCCGGGGGGTTCGGAGGCTGTGGGGGGCATCTCGGGAAGACGGTTGGGGGGCGCTCTGGGGGAGCTGCCGGGGGTTGGGGGGGCCGCTTTGAGGGGGTCCTGGGGGCAGCGGCGGCTGTGGAGCTCTTTGGGGTTTTTCAGGGGTATTTTGGGGGGCTCTGGAGATGCAGGGGCTCAGGGCTCTATGGGGCAGTTTAAGAAGTCGTGGGGCACTTTCGGGTGCTTTAGGGTCACTCTGGGGAAGCTATGGGGCAATGCAGGCCCAGGGGTGCCATGGGGCAATTTGAGGGTGTTTTGGAACACTTTGGGGGTACTTTAAGGGAGCTGTGGGGCAGCGGAGGCCCTGGGGCTGTGCGGGACCCTTTGAAGATGTTTTATGGGGACTTTGGGGGAGCTGTGGGGTTGCAGAAACCCAGGCTGTCTGTGAGGCACTTTGGGGGTGTTGTGGGCTACTTGGTGGTATTGTGGGGTTATACAGGCCCCTGGGCTCCGTAGGGCACTTTGGGGGTGTCATGAGGAACTTCAGGCATGTTGTAGGACGCTTGTGGGTGGCTGTGGGGCCCTGGGATGCCATGGGGCACTTATAGGTGCTGTGGAGCTTGGCAGGATGGAAGCACCATGGGGCAGGCTGGATGTTGTGGGGCTGTGAGGGGTAGTGTGGGGTGGGTGGGAGGGCGGGGGGGGATGGGGCGATCAAAGGGGTCAGTACCACCCAGGGTGCCTGGGGATGGTGGGGGGGGGACACAGCTAAGCGTAGGGAGGGTACCCGCCCCACAGGTACCGCGTGCGTGTGGGGAGGGATGAGGAGCCGATCCTTCCTCCCCTGAGGGGGGTCCTGAGGTGCCACCGGCACGGGAGCCCCGGAACACACCGATCAGCTCGGGGAGGGGGGGGGGCTGGCAGAGCAGGGCCCGGGTCTCGCCTTGCCGTTCCGGGGTCGGAACGGTGGGATGCGGCTCCGCGGCGCTCCGGCCGGAGCAGCTGGCTGTGACGCCGCCCCAGTTGCTGACTGGTTTTACTGGGTGGATGGAGGGATGTTTTGCAGGGCGCTGCCCGCTGAGCTGCCCCTTCCCCCCCCCGGCCCTTGCTCCCTCCCCTCGGGAGGCGGTGGGACCCTCTCTCCGAGCCCGGGGGGAGCTGGAAGGAGAAAACGGGATCCCTTCCCCCCGCCGCCCAGCGCGGGGCCCCGGCAGTGGCGGTGTCCCCTCCGCGTGTCCATACGGGGACCTGAATGTCCCGAGGGGTACCCTGCCCTGCACGTCCCGGGGCAGTTTCTCTGGGATGAGGTGCTGCACATATCGCTGGGGGCGGCTCCGGCGCCCCGAGATGTCCCTTTGGGCGTTCTGTGTCCATGATCCCAGCTCCTGCCCCTCCGGCAGTGGCAGGTCCGTGCTGGGGGCTGTTGTCCCCACTGCCCCTCCCGAGGTGGCCACGGCAATCCCTGGGTGCTTGGAGCAGTGCACCCACTGCCAGGCTCCACTGCCACCCTCCATAACACACTGGCACTGCTCCCCTGTTCCTGCCGGTTGGAGGGCTGTGTGGGCCTCAGGGACCCCCACTGCCCTTCAGCGCCCTGACCCCCCTCCTCTTTCTCCTTCCCACTTCAGCGGCAGGTAGAGCTGTGTTTGTGGTGTGGGGGCCCAAGTGGACCGGACGGATGGGCAGCATCTGGGAAGGTGAGTGGAGATGGGGTGGGGGTCACCCCCCTTCCCACCCTGGGGTGTCATGGGCAGGGTGCTCTGCTAAGGGTGCTGGTGGTGGAAGGATGCTCTGGCTCACCGGCGTCTCTCCCATGCTCGCCCCCACCCCGGGCACTTGCAGGCAGATTGATTTCAGGTGACGGCTCTGTGGGCAGTCCCCCCCCGCCTGCACCCTGTGCCAGCCACAGCCGCGTGCGAGATGCGATGAGGCAGCAGGGGACGGATCCAGCCCATCGCCTGGTGCTTGTCATGAAGGCATATGGCCTGGGTTGGGGTAGGGGGGCACTGGCAGAGCCCCCCCTCTCCCCGCCGCTGGAGGGGAATGTGTGGGGTGGGAACAGGGGGCACCCATGCATTGGTGCTGGCAAAGCCTTGTGTGCCATCCTGCAGCACCCACCAGCCTGGCAGCTGCCCTCTAGGTGGCCTTCTCTGGGGGACCCTGCACCCTGCTGTGGGTGTTGGATGTGGGGAACACCTGCAGTGGGGTCACTGACAGAGAGGTGGGGGCTGTGGGGCAGGGAAGTGGCTGTCCGCAGTGTGTGTGGCTGCCCCCTGCTCTCTGTAGAGGCTGTGCCGGCAGATGCTGTGGGGCAGGCAGTGCCGTGGGGCAGGCAGGCTGCCCAGGAGCTGGCTCTCCGTGGGCCTCTTGGGATTTGCCTCCAGCCCTGGCACGCTTCCTGCAGCAGGGTCATGCCAGGGCATGGTGGGGGCAGGACCACATGCCGCTGCGTCACGGTGCCACCAGCACCCCACAGCCCCAGGATGCTCTGCTGGGGTGCTGAGCCCAGCTTGGGGGTGCTGCCACCACCCTCCCGGGGTAATCCTGGGTTTATTTCTGGTTCATTTGGCATCTCCTGCCAGCCCCTCCTTGGGTCAGCCTGCAGCCATGGGACAAGGGATGATGGTAAACAGTGGGGCATGTCCAGCAGTGCCTACAGCTCTGATGCCCTCTCTCCCTTGCCTGCAGGCTGCCCGTGTGCCCCTGCCTGCCAGGGCTTCCCCCGTCATGGCCATCGTGCAGACGCTGCCGGTGCCCCTCGAGGCCGTCGCTGAGGGGGCTGCACAGCTCCGTGCTGCTGCCCATTCACCCCCTGCCACCATGGGCAGTGTTGGCAGCCTCCTGCCTGGCCGGCCCCGCCATGACCGTGTCAGCCAGCCCTGCGACGGGGACCCCTCCACCGCATCCTTCCGCAAGCAGGAGGGCCTGCTCTGGGCCACCCAGCGGGACCCTCCATCTCCCGAGGTGTCCCACTCAGCCATGCCTGGTGTCACCCATGCCTACGCCAATGGAGGCTTCTGCAGTGACTGGCTCGACGTCCCATCTCCCACCAGCCCCTGCAGTGACTCGGATGAGCCCCGTGATGACCCAGCCCCAAGTGGTCACCTCCGGGGGCCACCCCCGAAGCTTGTCCCTGTCTCTGGCAAGCTGGAGGAGGTAGGGAGGGGGAAGCAGCGGGGTGGATGCGTGCTGGATCTTGGCTTTGCTCCCTGTGCCACACTGGGGCTGGTGGCTAGCCGGGGCCATGTTGCTACCTATTTGGTGTCCCTGGGCAGATGGTGGTCCCCATGCCCGTGAGGTTCCTTCCTTCGTGTAAGGTTTGTGTGATCGGGAGTCCACCTGTGTACCCCGTAAGGGGGGATGGAGCAGACATCAACTGGCCCTTGTCTGGGGTGGGAAGGTGTTGTGGCACCCCCTTGGGAGAGTGGTGGGTCCTTCCCAGCCCCCCCCTTCTCCTCCTCTTTGGCAGAATGTGGAGAAGACCCTGATCCGCCCCATGGCCTTCAAGCCGGTGGTGCCCAAGCTCCGGAGCACCCAGACAGTGGTGCGCCCCGGGCTCTCGGAGAGCCAGGTGAGCCTCACGCACTTGCTGGGTGCCGAGAAGCCGGGCTCCCTGAGCTGCCGCGCCAGCACCCTCTCAGATTCGGGGCGCAACTCCCTCTCCAGCCTGCCCACCTACAGCACAGGCTGCAGCCAGCACCCCGAGGTGGGTGCTCTGCCGGCCACCCCCCATGGTCCCCCCGACCCGCCGGGGGGCTGCCGCCCTTCCAACTCAGACAGCGGACGCTCATCCTCAAGCAAGAGCACAGGTTCACTGAGCGGCCGGGGCCGGCCCTCCTCTGAGAGCGGCTCCTGCGGGCGCTCACCCCTGCCCGGCGAGGAGGCCATGCTGGTGCGTGAGCTGGAGGACAAGCTGCAGGAGAGGGAGGCCGAGCTGCAGCTCCTGCGTGATAGCCTGGATGAGAATGAGGTGGCCATCTGCCAGGTATGCCTCTGGTGTCATCCCAACCTCTCCCTGTTCCCCTCCCTTGGGTAGGCATCCCCCCTGGTTGGAAGGCCCTTTTTGAACGTGCTGGAGACCTGCAGCTTCTCCCTGATTGTGGTGGAGCTGGGGGAGCCCTATAGTTTCTGGGGGTGCTGACATGGGGGGGGGCAGCATGCAGAGGGATGTGGAGAGCACAAAGAGGGGGGCATCACCACATTACACCCTTCCTGTACCCCTCCTCCATTTGGGGACGTGCGCTAGGAGGAGGGGGATGCCTATCCCGTAGCAGGCAAAAGTAGAATGTATCTGTTGTGTGTGTGTCCCATGTCCCCCTCAGGTGTACGAGGAGAAGCAGCGGCGCTGTGAGCAGGAGCTGGAGGGTCTGCGGCAGCGCTGTGCAGCCCAGGCACGGCAGGCAGCCCAGGCAGCGCAGCGGGGACAGCAGGTCCTGCAGCTCCAGGTACTGCAGCTGCAGCAGGAGAAGAAGCAGCTGCAGGAGGACTTTGCCCAGCTGCTGCAGGAGCGGGAGCTGCTGGAGCGCCGCTGTGCCTCCTTCCAGCGTGAGCGCACCGAGCTGGCACCCCGGCTGGAGGAGACCAAGTGGGAGGTGAGCTGCTTGACAGGGCCGGGCAAGTCAGGGGTGCAGGCTTGGGGGTCCCGGCCGGCACCCGAGCCCCATTGTCTCCCTGCAGGTATGCCAGAAGTCAGGTGAGATCTCTCTGCTGAAGCAGCAGCTGAAGGAGGCGCAGGCGGAGCTGGCGCAGCGCGGCACGGAGCTGCTGGGGCTGCGGGCGCAGCTGCGGGAGGCGCGGGCGCAGCTGCAGGCAGGCGAGCGGCGGGCACAGGGGCTGCAGGAGGCCGCACGCCTCAAGGCGCTGGAGCTGGAGGTGTGCGCCAACGAACTGCAGCGCCGCAAGAGTGAGGCCGATCTCTTCCGTGCCAAAGCCGGGCAGCTGGAGCAGGAGCTGGCGGGGCTGCGGGAAGCTGCCCGCGTGAGGTGCTCTCCATCCGGTGAGGGGTGCTCAGCACACGGTGAAGGGTGTCCTCAGCCTGGTGAGGAGCCCCGGGCCAGCACGGGGCTGGGGTGGCAGCTGGAGCAGCTGCGTGCAGAGGTGGCTCTGGAGCGGAGGCGCGGGCAGGAGCAGCGGGATGCCTTCGAGCAGGAGCGTGGCACATGGCAGGGTGAGAAGGAGCGGGTTATCCGCTACCAGAAGCAGCTGCAGTACAGCTACATCCAGATGTACCGTCGCAACCGGCGGCTCGAGCAGCGCCTCCAGCATCTCCGGCTCCAGGGGGAGGAACCCCCACCTGAGCGCTGTGACCCCCCTGGCCCTGACCCACCCTTTGAGGAGATCACGGCCACTGAGATTTGAGACACTGCCTGCCCTCACCCTGTGCTCAGGGGGAGTGAGGGGGCTCCAGACCCTGGGATTTTGGGAGCTTGGGGGATCCTTGCTCTCCCTCTGGCTCTGCAGAGACTGCTGGTACTGGGAGGGGGCAGAGAGGACCAAAGGAGCTCCCCCCTTCCCACATGGGAGCATTGAGGTGAGGGTGTGTTGGCACCCATTGCAGTGAGCAGGTGCCCATGAGACGTGGGACAAGGTGGGTGCAGAGTCCTGGCTTGAGGGCCATCTGGAGCTGGTTCCTGCTGATCCTCTTAGTGTGCAGGGATTAGCAGCGCTGGCTTCAGCCAGGGTCACCTTGGGCAGAGGCAGGGCCGATTTGTCCCCTCCCTCTCATCCCTACTGGCACTGTTACCCAGCCACTTCCAGAGGAGATGGTGTGTGCCCCATCCCTGCCCACGCCAGCCTCCCCCTCACCTCCCATGTGTGCGTGCGTCAGGGCATTCATTTCTGTGCCATTTTAAATAACTCTATTTTTATAGGCCCTACCAAAACATATCACCCTTTCCTAGCTCACACCCCACCTGTCTGTGCTCCCCTCATGGGGAGCCTTGCCCTCAGTGCCTTTCCCATACCCTCACCCCCAGCAACCCCCTTTTCTTCCCGCCCCCCCAGAATAAGCTGGGCCCATGCCCCTGTGATGCCCAGCCTGCCAGGGAGAGGGGCACAGTACCAGGGTGGGCGGAGGTGGGGGTCCCAGCTGGGCACCCAGCAGGGTCAAACCAAAGGAAAAGCCTGGCTGTGCCCAGCTCTGGCTTGGTTGCCCCCAGCTCCGGGGGGGTTTATACTTTATTTCGTTGGTGTGCTGTTCCCAGAGCCCGGCTCACCTGTGTGCCACTCAGAAATGCTGATTAAAAACAAGCCCCTGGCTGTGTTTTTTCCAGGGCTGTGTCTGTGTGTCCGGAGCAGTGTCAGGGGCTGTTTGTCCTCCTTCCATGTCATCAGTTGTGCCCCACCTCAGGTCCTGCTGTGAACAGCTTCCCCACGCCTGTGGGGCAGATCTGGCTCTTGCACCCTCTGGCTGCACTGAGACTGGCCACAGCTCAGTGCAGAAATGATCCATCCAGCTCTTCTGGAGCACAGGATGGTTTCTTGAAGAGGGGGATATGTACAGCATCACTCCAGGGCACCTCCAGGTACCCGCACCACCAGCTCCATGGGCTCCTTGGCTTTGTTGCGGTAGGCCTGGCGAATGATGTCCACAGCCCGCTGGTGGGTGACGTTCTGCAGGCTCTGTCCATCCACTGACACCAGCTCCTGACCGGCCTGGACCCCATAAGGGAAGGCAGTGGAGAGATGTGCAGCTGCTTTTGGAGTGCACTGCCAACACCCAACAGCACCATGGGATGGGGGTGTTTGGGTGCTCTCAGGTGCCCCCCCATACCTTGAGGATGCCGCTGAGGAAGGCAGCTCCCCCAGGGAAGATCTTCTCAATCTTCACTACTGGTTGTGCCCTTGACTCGATGCCTCCAGAGATGCTGATCCCTGCAAAGGAGCCAAGAGACCCTCACACCAGGTAGGCTGGGACCCACTCCCGGGCATGCGACACCGTCCCCTGGGCAGCTTCATCTTGGCACAGATGAGGGGCTGGGGCAGAGGCATCTCTTCTTGCCTCCTATTTGGAGGAGTGCTTGGGGCTTTGCCCCCTAAACGGGGTGCCTCACAGCCCAATGATGCTGGTGCCAGGAGGAGAGTCCCACCCCTAGGCTCCTATCCATTTGCCACCTACCTAGTGAGTGCTTCAACTTGGAGAGGGTGACTGTAAGCAGTCGATACTCCTCCTCTTCCTCCTCTTCCTCTCTGCCAGCATCCCCAGGGCCATTGGTGGCCGCCCCAGCTCCCGCCTGCCCCCCTGGCCCCCCAAAGAGAGGTGCAAGGGGAGGCCGTGCTCTCCGAGGCTTCCCCAGCACCTCGGGCCCTCCATCGGGCACCATCCCAGGGGCCTCCTTGTGCCGGGAGCTGCGGGAGTGCCTTTGTCCCTTGCCCATGGGGGCCTCGGCCAGCAGCCAGTTGGGGGGCCGGGGGGTGCTGGGGGCCGGGGGGTGGCTGGTGCTGGTGTAGGCATCCACTGGCACATCAGGGAGCGGGGTGTAGGTGCGCGGGTGAGGCCGGCGGGGGCTGGCAGAGGCCTGTGGCCGGCCCGGGCTCGCCTGTAGCCCCTCAGCTCCCTCCGGATCTGGGGCCCCCGCTGGCTTCAGCAGGAACCCACCACGATAGTCTGCAACAAGAGGGGTTCAGACATCCCCCCCCCAGACCTCATAGGCCAACTTCCTGCAACCCCTGCCATCCCCTGGGGATCCCAAAGCCCTGGCACTTCTGCCACCTATGGACCTCCTTGGTGTAAAGGACCCCAGATCTTCCTCCTCCAGGGACATTCAGACACCGTAGCTCCCCTCCCTAGGACCTGTGACACCTGGGAGCCCCTAGGCACCTCATCTCTCTCCAAGGACTGTGTTTCCTTCCCCCTGGTAACCAGGAACCAGAGATCCTGCTACTCTGGGACCTCCTAGCATCCAGGGACACCAAATGCCCTCTCCTCTGCGACCCCCTGCACCGAAGCATCCCAGCTCCCTTTCTCCTGCCCCAGACTGCCCCTGTACCCCCTCCAGGCTGCAAACCCCATCTCAGGCCAGGCAGACCCCACAGGATGGCACTCACCAGGCACTGGTGTAATGAGGTGTCTCCTGGGTGGGACATCATGGTGAGCCGGGCGCAGGGCAGGCGAGTGCACTGCACTCAAGGAGAGACACTGGTCACCCCCCCAGCGGTACCCACCCCTGTCTGCTGTCCCCAGACAAGGTCCCTTATGGACCGGGCTGTACCTGAGCGGCTCTTCAGGGCATCAAAGGCTTCCAGCTCAAGGGGCATCACCATACTATCAAACCGGCCCAGGTCCGTGGGAGCCACCACACTCCTGCCAGGTTAAAGAGGGGATGAAGGTTGTGGGAACCTCTGGGATAGAGTGTGATCAGGGCTGGAGTGCATGTGAAGCTCTGCATCAGTGCACCCAGCTGGAAGAACTGGGGTACCCCAGGGTACACCCCCAGCACACCCACCTCACATCCCGCAGCAGCAGGACTTTCTCAGGTCGATCCAGGATAGCCAGCAGTGGCCGCACCAAATCTTCCACGCTGCCCTCATGCAGGTACTGTGGGTGCAGAAGGGATGTCAACAGACAGGTGCCCACCATGCCTCAGTTTACCCTCCAGAGCTTAATGTGAGTGCACAGCGCTGACAGCAATCCCCCTGGGATGCAGGAGCTGCCTGGGGATGATCCCAGGATGCTGGCACTGCCCTGCTCACGCTCTGCACACGATGCCATACCCTGGAGCAGTGGCGAAGCACAGCCATCACCTCGTCAGGGCTCAGGAGGCGTGCAGCAGTGTCCTGGATGTGTGTGAGTCGTGCCTCGGGATCGCTGCCATTGGGCTGCAGGGCAGCAATGCCCGTGGGGCCTAGGATGCTGGCACGCCGGCTTTTCTCTAAGGGGGCACAGCAAAGAGGGATGGCCAGCAGGGCAGGGACCACCCTGGTCACCCCACAAAGCCTCCCACCCCAATGGCTTGCTCCACACCAGTCAGGCACATGCAGCACAAGGGTCAGGCACATGCAGAGCCTGCCCCACAGCACCCCCTGGGCACACGGGCACCCCATTACCCCGCTTCAGGCTCCGGATGACAAACTTCTGCACAGCGCCTACTGCAAGGGGAGATGGAGAGGGGTGAGTGCCTGGGGGCAGCAGCATCACTGCCCATTGCCAAAGCTGCATGTCTGGGCACACCCTCCCTGTGTCCTCCTCCGTGCCAGGGATGCCACAGTAAGGCCACAGTGCCCACAGAAGGGGGAACCAGTCCAAGGCTCGGTCCCTTTCTGTCCTGTCCCCCAGTCCGGTACCTCTGTCCCCGTCGGAGCGCCCTGGGGACTTGGCGCGTGCCCTGCGTTCGGAGGCGGGGGGCTCCTGGCTGGGGGGGGCCCAGCTCTGGCTGGTGGCACGGCCCCCCTTGAAGAAGAGGTTGACGAGGGTTTTGGAACGATGCAGCCCCGGGGCCCCCGCCCGGGGCCCTTGTCCCTCTGGCTTCTCCTTTTTCCGCTTCTCCTCTGGGAACAGAGACAAAGAGAGTTGGAATAGGGAGCCCAGGGGATGCCACCCCTAATGGGAACTTGGGGAGGACATTTGGAGGGGCTACTGGGGGCATTGATGGGAAGAGAGTCCTGCTGTGGCGTGCAAGGGGTCTTCAGGGACTATGGGGTTGGATTGCCAAGCCCCAGAGGCGACACTGGGGCTACTCAGGACTATAGGGTGGCCAGAGATCAATATGGGCCAGGGGGGCTATAGAGCACCCAGAAGCAGGGACTAGGTGTCTGTGCATCACGGGCTATAGGATGCTCGAGCAGGGAAAGGGTCTGAGCTGTGGGACTCCCAGGGCTGGAGGTGCAGGGTTGGAGGGGGACCCCAGCTAGGCGCAAGACCCCTACATATGGCCATGGCCCGGTGCTTACCAGCGACGGTGAGATCGCTCTGTGAGCGTGTGATGGGCTGCCGGGGCCGGCTCAGCGCCAGCAGCAGGGCTGTCTTGGGCGAGTGGGCAAAGGTCCGTCGTGGATGGGTGCCGGGGGGCTCGCGAGCGCCCTGGCTGCGGATGGCCGTGTCCCGCAGCAGCTCGGGGGGCCGCACCGTGCGCCGCATCTCTGGCAGTGCCTCGGCAGCTGGCTCGGTCTGCATGGCCCGCTCGGCACGCTCCCGTCCCCAGCTCCGCCGCGGGCCGTCCTCCGTGGAGATGGCCACGTCCACAGTGCGGGCAGCAGTCCCTGCGGCGGCCGTCCCCAGCCCGTTCACCACCCCTGGTGCTGGCCCCGAGGAGTAGGAGGAGATGGAGGAGCTGGTCTCTGAGGTCTGAGAGAGCTGCTGCAGCTGCCCGTTGGTCACTGCGAAGGCACAGCAAGGATATGGGGTGACACGCTGTGGAGTCACAGGGAGCTCTGCATCCCAGGACAAGGGGGTATGTGAGGACCTGTAGGGCCACACAGACTGCAGGGCTGCTGGTGGTCACAGGGAGAGCTCTATGACCCCTACAAGGGACATGTGGAATCCCAGAGAGTTACGGGAACCAGCAGGTTCCTGGCTATTGCACAGGGAACATGTAGGACCCTGGAGGATCACTGGGACCATGGGGTTGCTGTCCATGACTGACCACATGGACAGAGGACAGGGAGCCTGCAAGCCCCTGAGAACTGTGGGATGCTAACGACACCACAGGGAGCTTCATGCCTCTCCAAGGACCCCTTGGCATATGGACCTTCTCCCTCCCCATGCTGGCCAGATGTCACTTGCATGGGCCCCCAGCCCGGTACCCCTGCCAGTACCCACACAGAGTTGCCCTTACAGCGACTGAGCCAGCAGTACTCGGCCACCAACTCCTTGTAGGCAGGGAACCGGCCTGTCTCCTAGGCACAGGGGGAGAGGACGAGGGGTCAGCACACACCAGCCATCCCAGGCAAACCCGATCTGGTGCCAGCCATGAATAATGCATCCCCCTGCCTTCCCACCCGCCTGAAACCCAACCAGCTGGCAGCCACACCAGCCCCACAGGCGCCTGGCCGAGCTGGGGCAGTGCCAGCATGGGGACACACCAACCACCCACCTCACCCGGGGGTTCCATGGGGCCAGACACAGGTACCTTGATGGTTAGCATGATGTGGGTCTGCCCCTTGAGCACCTCCACTGCCTTGCTATGGCTTATGTCTTCAAACTTGACTCCATTGGCTGCAAGGACTTGGTCTCCCACCCGAATGCCATTCTGCTCTGCAAGCCCCCCAGGGTCCACCCTAGGGCAGTAAAGGGGGCACAGGATGGGGCCAAGCCCTCACTGGAGCCCTGCTCCTGTCCCACACCTCCAGGCTCTGTGCTCCAACACCCATGAAGGTGATACCCACAGTCTCATGAGGATGGGTGTGTTAGCCAGGGAGGGGGGCAGAGCCCCAGCATGGGTACAGTGGGGAACAGAGCTCTGCATGCCCCCGTGCTCCCCACGGTGGCCGTACTTGGAGACATAGATGCCGAGGCCGAACTCTCTGCCACCGCGGATGTTGAAGCCCAGGCAGTAGTCATCGGAGGTGGTGTAGAGGTGGACGATGCGCCGCAGCCCGTCTTCAGAGCCGCTCTCCGATGGAGTTGAGCCACTTTTCTCCACCACCAGGCGCCTGTTCACCACATCCACCCTGGAGCACAGTGTTGTGGGGGAGCTCAGGGGCCAGGCTCTCATCCTCCAGCAGGATGCGTTCATTGGTGTCACTCAGTGGAGGAGAGTGATGGGAACGGGGGATGTTGAGGATAGGGCTTGCACCTACCCTTCCTGCTCCAGACCTTTCTATCCCATCCCTCACCCTGGGCTATCTTCACCTTTGTCAGACACCTTCAATGCCCTCCCACCCTGAGGGTCCCCCAGCTCTGATTCCTCCCTGTCCCCCACCATCCCTCATCAAGCCTCCCTGTGATGCCCTCCATGGGATTGGGCTTTGGATTGCTGGCATGGGGATGCCCTGCTCACCATGCTGTCTTCTCCTTGGAGAACTTGATGCCTGGCACACGGCCCATCCGCCGGACCACCATACGGAGGCGGTTGTTACCGGTAAGGACCTTGACTGCGCTGCTCATGGTGATGTTCTCCAGGCTCACGCTGTTCACCTCTGTGATCTTGTCACCAACGCACAGCCCAGCCTGCTCTGAGGGGCACACAGCTCAGCTGGGCACCTGACGCCACACTGATGCCCTTGTTTTGGTGTCCCCTCCCTAAGTGTGTCCCCAACCTGATCCAGACCCCAAGCGAACAGAGTTGGGGATGTCTGGCAATTGCACTGAGGCCATGATAGGCATGTGGGGGGCTATCACCTCGCTGTGGCTTGGGAATGGAGTTCAAAGCCATCAGCATGGTTGGTCTCTCCTGTCCTGTCCCCTGTGGGAAGCCTGAAAATCCCACGGGCAGGGGCAGCAGGGGCAAACAGTGGCTTGTCGCTATGGCGGCATCGCCAATGTGGCACCATGTCCCTGGGAGCTCCCTAGGAGGGTCTTGCTGGCACATGCCTGTCCCCACTGGTGTCCCTCACCATGTCCTGCTTACCAGCAGCACTGCCATCCTCCACTTTGCTGACAAAGATACCCAGCCCATGCTCGGAGCCACCCCGAACGCTGAAGCCGAGCTTGCCATCCACACTCTTCTCCACCGTGATGGCGTTGATGACGTCGCTTTCGTTGCTGCTGGCTGTGGGGACAGGATGGGTCACCCAAGCAGCAGCAGGAGGGGGTTGCTCTTGCTGGGGATGTCCCCAGTCCCAGGTCACCACTCCGTACCCACAGACCCAGGAACCCCAGGTGTCCAGGCCCTCTGGCCACACGGCGGGCAGAGGGTTGGGACACCCCCCTCACCTTCAATGGGGGTGTTGATGAGGATGACACGGCCCATGGGGGAGGCGGTGCGGCTGCCCCGGCTGGTCCCGTTGAGCAGGCGGCTCTGCTTGCTGAGGAGGCAGCGGGGCGCCAGGCTGGCCTCGCTGCTGGAGCTCCATGACAGGCTGCCTGCCGTCATCCCCGACAGTTCCGCGTCCCAGCCCTGGGCCATGGCGGCGTTGGGCACCCCGGTGTCCCGGTGTGCGTCTCGGGGCTGGCTGTGTCCTCACGGGGCTGGGGCTGCCCACCGGCCGGGGAGGGACATGGCATATTCCAGCAGCACATGCCCGGGCTCGGGACTGCTCCCTCCTAGCAGCGCGATGGCGGGGACGGCTGGCGGAGGTGCCCCGCGCTGGCAGGACCGGTCCCGGGAGCAGCGGCACAGCCTGGGGAGACAAGGAGCTTCGTGACCCCCTCTCCAGCCTTGTCCCCTCCAGCCCTAGGACCCTGCTGCAGGGCTCACGGATACCGCCATCGATGGGCAAGGACTGGTCCTCCCTGCGGAGGGCTTGCAGCAGGAGCAGGGCAGGGGGAACCGCAGCCCGGAGCTGCTGCGGGGAAGGGGATGCTGCTCCCGCGGGGATTTTCCAGGCGTGGGGTGGATGAAACGCCACCACGGCCCCTCCACTCTCCTCCCCGCTCCGTCCTCTGCTCTCCCCAGCCTGACCTCAATAAATAAGTGATGGCCCAGCCAGGGGGATGTCGGTGCCCCCGCCGCCTGCCAGACCCTGAAGGTGCCCTCGCCGCTGTCCCCCTTCCCCAGCACCATCCGGCACTGACCCTCCCTGGAGGGGCGCTGCGGACCCCGCCACGGCGGCTCGTCCCCCCGCCCAGTGCCCTCCTCACCTGTCCCCATGGTGCCACCGGTGAAAGAGACACCTGCCAGCGGGGGGGACGGAGAGGACGGGGGGGACAGCACCGCCTCCCGCCCCCCGCCCGCGGGGATTGGCTGTCCCTGTGGGACCGGTGCGGCCATCGGGAGCGGGAGCTGTCAATCAAGGGCGGCCGGGGCTGGCCTCGCAAAGGGGCGGGGGAGCCCCGAGCGTGTCTCCCCCAGCGGGGACGACGTGGGAAGGTCCGGGGGTGCGTCCCCCGCGATGCTGCTGTGGGGCGCAGGACGCGGTGCCCCCGGAGACCCTTCTGCATCCCGAGGCACACGGGGGAAACTGAGGCACGGCCGGGGAGGGAACACACATACACAACGGGTCGCCTGTCCTGCTCACCGCGGGGTCTCAAGCGGGTGCTCCCCCTTGTCCCCCTCCCCGGGGGGCATCGCCCCCACCCTGGGCTGCCCCTGACTCCCCCACCCGGGCCCGGAGCCGCCAGCGCGAACCCGACACCGCGGCGGTTTCAGGTGATGCTCGGTGGCAGGAGGAGGGGAGGCGGGGACCGGGGAGGCGGGAGCTGCCCCCCCAACCTACTGGGACAGGTTCGCCCTACGGCACCCCCGCCCGTGGTACACCGGCACCGGGGAGTTGGGGGGTGGTGTGGTGAAGATGCCGCGTGTGCCCCGGCACGTACCGGTTCTCCCCCCCCCCCGCCTGCCCCGGTCTAGCGTAGCCCCACCGATCCCCGCCGTGGGGCCGCCCTCCCCATCCCGTGACGGGTGAGGACGTCAGCGCGCCGGGCGGGAGCGAGGCGGTGGCGGCGCGGGCACGGCGGGCGCCTCCCGGGAAGCAGTGAGTGATTGGGGGGGGGTCCCTGGCCCGGGTCACTGTGGGTACCCGGGGGGTACGCGTGAAGGGAGGGATGCTCGGCCGGGGGGTGGGAGCAGAGCCCCTCTGCTCGCGGTGAAGGGCGTGGAAATGGGGCCGAGCGGTGTTCCGGTGTCTTCCGGGGGGTACTTCTCCTTCCCGAGCCCTTCCGAACGCCCCCGCGGCTGACAGCAGCGGGTCCTGGTCTGCTTGCCCGGGGGCCTTGGTGGGGTGGAGGGGTCTCTGGCTGAGTAGTGTGAGCGGAGATGGGGCCGGGGGGCGGGTTGTAGGGTGAGGGCGGTGCGTGATGGGGTCACCGCGCCCATGAGCTGCTCCGGGTGCTGGGGGCGGTTCCCACTGCAAAGGGGGTCTCCATTCCCTGCCCCGTGTCCCCGCGGGCTGGTGGAGGTCCAGTAGGAATACACTGGGGGGTCCACACATGGGCACCGAGTCCCATATAAGCGCTGCCCCTCCTACCCCAGAAGATGCCACCATCCCTGCCTTCCACCATCAACATCCGTGAGCCCCGCTGGGACCAGAGCACCTTCCAGGGCCGGGCCAAGCACTTCTTCATGGTGACCGACCCCCGAAACCTGCTGCTCTCGGGGGCCATGTTGGAGGAGGCCCGCCGGGTGGTAGAGGACTACAGGTACCAAACGGGGGCTATGATCCCACGTACCTCCCACACCACTCCCAGGCTCCCTAGCAGAATTCAGCCTCGGTGCCATTCCCAGGGGTGGGAATGGGAGTGGTGCTGGCCTGCCCTTTGCAAAGCCAACTGCCCCAGTTGCCTGACTGATCCCTAAGGCATCTCTCAGCTGCCCCACATGGGGTGGAAGGGCAGGCAGGACGTGGGTGCTGGCAGAGGGTCTCCCAACAGGTGCTACCCTTACCTGGCAGGGCTGGCAGGATACCCCCAGGGCTGACAGAGGACCAGCTTTGGAAGGCAAAGTACATCTACGACTCAGCTTTCCACCCGGACACGGGCGAGAAGATGCTCCTCGTGGGACGCATGTCTGCCCAGGTCCCCATGAACATGACCATTACTGGCTGCATGTTGACCTTCTACAGGTACCTGTCCCCTCCTCACCCCAGGGCCAGGAGGGCGTCCCTGCAGGGGTTTCCTCGCCCCCAGCTCTGGGGACACACATCCCACACCCCATAGCACATCCATCCTGTGGGAACATGAGTGGCATCCTCCAGTGCCACCAGCACCCTTCTCGCTCTGATAGGACCACGCCGGCCGTGCTGTTCTGGCAGTGGGTCAACCAGTCCTTCAACGCTGTTGTCAATTACACCAACCGCAGTGGGGATGCACCCATCACCCCCAGGTAAGCATCTTTCTGAGCAGTGCCTCGGGGCACCCCAAAATGACATAGCTTCTTGAATAGCTTCTTGAATGGTGGGTAGGTGTGAGATGGGACGATGGGGACCTGGCACAGGCAGAGATGGACATCAGTGGGGCTGCCAGGGTTAGTGGCATACTGATGCTATTGAAGGGCATGCGGGCCCTTCCTCTGTGTCGGAGTTACAAGTGGGATGTGGGGACCTTGGCTTATCAGTGTCCCCTCCGGCTCTTGCAGCCAGCTGGCGACAGCCTATGTGAGTGCGACCACGGGGGCAGTTGTCACAGCACTGGGGCTCAAATCTCTTACCAAGGTAAGGTGGCCCTTGGCCATCCCTCACTGGGGCACTGAGACCGTCCCTGTGGTGTTTCTCTGAGCTCTAAGCTGGGCAGGGATTCACCCCAGCACCTGGGGCAGGGGAGAATATGGAGGAAAGGGGTTTCCTGGGCGCATCCACACAAGGCAGCCTCTCTCCCCAGCAATGGCTCTGGAGGTGGCCTGTCCCTCCAGCCCCTCTTCTTCCCCAGCTGGGTCTCTCCAGGCTTCTTTCATCCCTTGGCTACCCTCCAGGGCTGGGAGGGGACGTGGGACACCCTGGACCCCCTGAGCTGTGCAGCTTTCACCATCTGGGTCTTGTAAGGGAGGAGGGAACAGTTTTCTCCACTGAGGCTGGGACTTGCTGGTGGATGGTGGCAGACCTGGAGACAACTAGCTCTGTCCCTGGACCCTCTGTGTGACATCCTCCCTGCTTGCCCCCCCAGCACTTGCCAGCCATCATCGGCCGGTACGTGCCTTTCGCAGCAGTGGCTGCTGCCAACTGCATCAACATCCCACTGATGAGGCAGAGGTGAGCCGCTGGGATGGGATGGGGTGCTTGGGCTCACACTGGGGTTCACCAGGCACTGGTGGGAGATGTGGGAAGCAGTGCCCTGGGCTTGCAGGGGCACCCCATATTCCTTCCTGGCCCTGCTGGCATCCCTCACCTTGGGGCATTGGTTTGAGGGTGGAAGCACTCAGTTGCATCCCAAGGGGTTGTTGGCTGAGCTGGCTGTGAACTTCCCATCCCCATCCAGCCCTATTGAGGAGCCCTCAAGTGTGAATGCGGAATGAGCTAAGGCCCTCCCAACTTACTATGCAGGCAGTGAATGGGGAATACAGGAGGATGTCAGCCTCTCCTCGGAGACGTGCTGTATCCCTGCCCTGTCCCTTGATCCCTACCCATGTACACTGTGCTCTCCTTACTCCCGCTGTCCTTGCAGGGAGCTCAAGCTGGGGATCCCAGTCACGGATGAGAATGGGAACCGCCTGGGTGAGTCCACGGCCGCAGCCCAGAAGGCCATTTTCCAGGTGGTGGTATCCCGGATCGGCATGGCAGCCCCAGCCATGGGTGAGTGTCCCCCCTCTACCTGCGTGTGGAAGCTGCAGCCAGTCCCTGGCAGCATGGGGAGGCTTTGAGCACTGGAGCTCATCTCCTTCCCCTCTGCCTCAGCCATCCCTCCGGTGATCATGAACACGCTGGAGAAGAGAGCTTTCCTGAAGGTACCTAATGGTGCTGGGATGGGATGGTGGGCAGGGGACACCCCCTCACTTGTCACAGCGCTGGCACTCTCAGGGCTGGCAAGCTGACCACCCCACTGACACAGCCTCTCCCTGTCCCTGGCAGCGGTACCCATACCTGAACGCTCCACTGCAGGTCGGCCTGGTGGGATTCTGGTAAGTCATCCTCTGCTGATGGGCATTCCTGCCCATAGATTGAGCATGGTTTTGGAGGCAGTGCTGCTGGGGGTCTGCTTGGCAGGGGAGGGAAGAGCCACACTGGAGCTCCTTGGGGACATGCCAAGTTGGTGCCCCCCCAAGGCAGATGGGATGGGATATGAGGTCCTGGGGCTGAGAGCTGTTTTGCTCTATCTCAGCGTCTCTCAAGACTGCCATGAGCTCCTGCTCAGCATTGCTGTTCTCCCACACTGATGGGTACAGGCCTTGCAGGTGATATATGCAGCCCAACTTCTCTCGATCTGTTTCCCTTGCAGCTTGGTGTTCGCAACCCCGCTGTGCTGCGCACTCTTCCCTCAGAAAAGGTAAAGTCAGCACCTTGCCTATGTGTGTGGCTTCCATGGGGCAGAGCACGGGGTACAGGCAGGGAGTGTGTGATGTCCTTGTGCTCTCTGGCTCCCAAGAGATGTTTTTGCTCTGTTGAGCAGTCGGAGGCTTGAAACTGTGCACACATGTCCCTGTGCACACACAGTGGTGCAGACCCAAAGGTCTGTGCTGGGCCATGGGAATGTCCCCATGGGGTGCTGCAGTTCCCCAGTTTGGGGCCACTGGTGGGTATCCCCCCTCAATCCTCTGTATCCATGTCTTCTTGGCAGCTCGATGCCGGTGAGTCGCCTGGAGCCTGAAGTCCAAGCTCGGATACGGGAGAAAAACCCACAGCTGGAGACAGTCTATTTCAACAAGGGGCTCTGAACTGGGGTCCCAGGGTGTCCGAGATGCGTGCCATGGAGCTGCCAGGCCAGCGCATTGCTGAGCTTCACCCTTCAGATCCCTATGGGGCCAAAGCTGCTTTCCCTTGTCCATTGTGTGTCCATAGGTCCCTGCTTCCTGGGATGCCCGCAGCACTGGATTGAACCCCATTCCCGTACCCAGGCTTAGTGCTGCTTTGGAGACCTCCTGGTTGTCACCGTGGTGTGTTTCCTGGGCTCACCTTTTGTGTGCCCATAGCTGTGTGTAGTGCATGGGGAACATAGGCAGCTGCACCCTGTAAGCAGGGATGTGGAGTAGGGAAGAAAAAGGTGCTCCCCAGCTTTAGGAGGCAGCAGAGAATTACAGCCATCAGGGGTTGAACCCTTCTGCAGGCACCCCACGTTGCCCAGCAGTTCAGCAGCTGGTGCCTGGGGATGGCAGAGCAGCGTTTGGAGAGGAAAGCTCCCCATTCCCAAAATGGCCATGGGTGAGTGATTTCAAGTGCATGCAGTGGCTCAAACCCAGGGCGGGGGGGCTTTCCCTGCCCTGTTTGTGCTCTCGGCTCAGGCTCTGCTCTCTTCTTGGCTGCTCCAGGGATTTAATCTGGATTTCTGCTCCTTCCATCCCCAGAACAAATGGCACATTTTAATCCCAGCAGAAAGTCCCCCTTTTTGTTCTCATTTTAATGTCATCTCTGTTCAGGGCTGGGCTCCCCTGGAGGGGTCACTCTACCCTCCCTGGAGTGCTTTGCTTTCAGGTGGACCTTTCAAGTAGCTTTAAGTGCACTGTGGTTTCCTCTAGTTATTTTTTATATACATATCATATACCTATATATGCCAAATAATAAAGGCAGGTTGTTCATACAAAACCAGAAGCAAGGAGAAGCATGGTGCTTGCCACTTTGTATATGGTGGAAAGGGACTGCTATTGGGATGAGGATGGGAGCGGGAGGGAAGGGAAGGAGGGCTGCCAGGGTGCCCCTGTGCTCCCTGGGGCTGGGCTCTGCTCCCTGTTTTCCACTCCACTGCTTTTGCAGCGGCTTGGGCAGGCTTGGTGTGTGCTTAAGCTTATCCAGCTGTCAGGAGGGCTTTTTTTAGCACTGTCAGCTTTGTACCTCGCTGCCACGCAGAGGGCTCTGCTAAGCTGCTGCCTTGGATGCTGCTGATTTGGAGAGTCCGGAGCATCCCCCTGGCTCTGCCCATGCTCCCGCCCCTTCTCTCAGCCTGATCACAGAACACTCGGATACAACCCTGGGCCTCGGGCCTGTGCCTGTCTCTCCAGCGGGGCTATTTTTATCCAGCTTTCTATGCATGGCTTTCAGAGAGCACATTGCTGCTGTTGTGGCACCCTGGCAAACCTGGGTCAGGCTTGCCAGGTCCTGACTGTCCTGGCCAGGGCATTCAGGAGCAATGGATGTCCATGCAGGGAAAGGAAGGATGGAGGCAGCCATGCTCCAATGACCCCTGTGATGAAGGATGGAGGAGGAAGAGTTGCTGCAAAGCCCAAGATGGGCAGATGCAGCAGCTGGGTAACCTAAGGGACCAGTAGCCCAGAGCCACCCTGTGCCACAGCTTCCTGATGGGCAGGGGCTGTGAGTGCTCCCTCAGGAGAACATCTGCACTCAGCACCCACCTGGGGTGGGGGAAAGGACTGGGACAAGCACATCAGGGATCTGTCCCCCTCCTCCTGCCAGCCCCGGCATATTGCAAATATCTCCCCTGAGCCAGCCATTGGCGGCTTATAAATAATGCAGCCCCTCGCCACGCAATAAGGGCTTGTCAGTAGCTATTCTGCTCTCATAAATTAAAGATGAAAAGGTACAAGGCTCTTGCCAGAAAAATGAAGACAAATTTTTAATAGCTTGCCAAGACACAGGGAGATGGAGCGCTCGGGAAAAATGAATTACGTTTTTATTATGTGTTTTATTGTGGTGTAATTGAACGGGATTAGCTGAGAATACAATACATTTCCAGGGCAGTGCAAAGAAAACAAAAATAATGATGACACCTGCCTCCCCCCACACCACCAGCTTGTGCAGGGACGTCCTCCATACGTGCACTGGCTGGGAGCTGGCCCTGGCTCCTGGTCAAGGCAGAGATGGGGATGGGAAGGACTCTGGAAGGGACAGCAGACTGGAGATACAGAGGCTCAGGGTGGCAGGGCCTGGGCTCACCCCAATAGCTCCCACTGTTGTGGGACTGGGGTGCACAGCAGGGTGGCATGGCAGCACTCAGCCACACAGAGCCACTGGGTGTCTTTTGCCTGTCCTCATGTCCCCAGCTGCTTCATCCCCTCCCTGAGATCTCCTTTGGCCTGTCCCCAACCCAAACAAGCTGGCACTGCTAAGCTGAGACCTGACAAACTCAGCTCTGGTGGGGGGAGAAAGATGACCCCCTGGCCAACGAGTTTGGGGGCGCTGACAAGCGCAAACACAATACGGCTGCCTCTGTGGGGGAGCCCAGGGTGCAGCATTAGCATGGATGCTCAGTCTCTTCCTGAGCTGGCACATCGCAGAGGTCATGGGCCAGTCCCTAGAAGGCAGCAGCTGGGTGTCCCCAGAGGTGCTGGGCAGTGCTGGGCTGGGGACATCGATTGGTCCTGGCATTTTTAATGAGCTGCATGACCGCAAGCTTTAACCTTGCCCATAATGAGGGCGAGAGCGGCAGCAATTCCTACCGCCACAGCCGGCTCCCCCAGCCTTAATGAGCTAATCAATACTTGTTCTCAGCTTAATTTCCAGCTAATTGCTCTTTAATGACGCCTGGAAATGGGCAGCCTCTTGCGGGGGGGGGGGGGGGGAGTGGGGGGGTAGGCTGGCTCCCCCCCCTCAGCTCCCGTCCTCAGTGGCAGCGGCTGCCGGGTCACTGGCGGTGGGTCACCTTCCCTGGCTGTGTCCCAGCACCGCTGAAGCTAGAGAAGGATGGAAAAAGGGATGTGGCAAAGGGGGACAGTGTACCACTGAGCTGGCATCACCCTCTGGAGCAAATACCCCAGCCGAGGGGCTATGCATCCTATGTACCAAGTCAGGCTGAGCAGAGCCCCCCTAAGCCCTTCGGAACACTGCGGTGGGGGCTTCCAAGATGGGTTCATTTGGGGGGGGGGGACTGTTTTAGGATGCAGGGAGATACGAGGAAGGAGGGCTGAGGTGGCCGCGTGTTGCTCCAGAGTCAGCGTCACGGCAAGGGACAGCGACGAGGCCAGCAGTGCCCTGGAGGTGGCAGCAGAGACCCCGCAGCCTGCTGCCTGCACCGCGTGCCTGCACATCCTGCCCGCACCACCGGCCCTCTCCCCTCTGCCGGGTCAGCCTCTCAGGTGGTGCTGGGGGCAGGCAGGGACGTTTAGGGAGTGCTCCCGTTTGCTGCGGGTCAGGCATGTCGCAGGGCGGTGGGAACCGAGGTGTCAAAGTTAACATAGCCATGTCAGCTGGGGGTCAGGCAGAGACGGGGCATCCCTGAGAACGCAGCCCCTGCTGCCTGTTTGGTTTCCGGTCCCAGGTTATACGAGCTGCTCTTGGATGAGGCTGCTGGAAAAATCCCAGAAGGGAAGGAGAAGGGATGCATCCAGTCCTGCCAGACCCTGGTTCCTGCGGGAGAAGGGGCCCGGCAGGCTATGGCTGGGGACGCCATGGCAGCTTGGGGACTAGAGCATCCCTTGCCACCCAACCACTGCTCCTCGGGGCCGGCTGAGAGCCCCCATCCCTCCTGCACGCAGCTGCAACCGTTTCCCGAAGAATTTGCTGACGGGTTTGTTCTTGGGAAGAATTTGCTCTGGAAAAGCTTGGAGAAACCTGAGCCTCGCTGTTTTCCAGCGTGGATCCTGCCTGGCACAAAGCTGGGAGGGACCTTGTTCCCTCAGCAGACTCCCAGGATGTGGCTGAGACCCCCACAAGAGCTGCACAGGCTTAGGGTGGGCTTGTGGATCCCAGCTGTGTCAGGCTGCTCCAAACAGCAAGAGAGAGGAGCAGAAGTGTGTTTGAGGTGAAATGAAGGTAACTTGGTTCATTATCAGAACTAGACTCCTACAGCCCCAGGCAGTGTGCTGGCAGCACTCCTGCCCCAGCATCTCCCAGTGACATTTGCTTCTGCTACGACATAACCTGCATTCCTGTCCTGGCCAGCCCTCCCTGGTACAAAGTGCATTAAGTCACTTGGCACAGACCTTTTGTGCAGGGTGGATTTTCCTCTTCACCTCTTCTGCCATAAGCTCTACATCCCCCTGAGGTGATACGGGAGATCAGCCCGGGGCCTGGGATGGGGTTAGTGGGGCCAGGAGTAGGGGGGTACCCCAATCCAGCTGTTATGGCTCTGCCATCAGGAACACATCCTGATGACAGAGCTCTGGAGAGATGCCATGACTGCAGGCTTGCCCAGAGCATCCACAGACTCCTGGCTTCAATAGGACCATCATGGAAAGGGGAAAATGGTGATGGAGGGCAGCCCACCAGGGAGGGAAGTGGGGGCTTTGGTACTTGGGGCTTGCTGAGCCTTTAAAGCCAAATTTCAGGAGCTTTGCTGGGCTCAGGGCAAATTAAGAGAAAAGAGGGATAACTGAACAGCACAGACAGTACCAGGCCGTGCAGGGCTGCAACCACCCTTTTCCCCCAGATCTGCTCCCAGCAACCGGAGCTGCAAGCCATGCATGCAACTGGTGGGTCACACTGATTGAATCAAGGTGTGATAGAACACAGCTCCTTATTATGCTTAGGTCTTACACCCCTCAGTCATAGCTGCTATTTATTAGCACATTCAACAGTCTCATTAAGCATGAGGTTTAATTACTTGCGAGGACTGAGCTCCATCTTTTTAAGCTGACCTGCCCATGGCTTTCATGTGCTGAGTTGTGTTGCACCAGGCTGGAACTTTCCCTGATCAATCTGTGCCTGGGTTTCACCTCTGGCCATGGATCTCCAACTGGAGAAGTCCTCTCCCTGCCTTGGAAGTGGCAGATGCTGCAGCGATGCTTGGATGAATCCAGCCACCCAGAGTCTATGGTAACCCCATAGGGGCATACCAGGTGCCTGGGCCATGGTGTATGGGAGCAGTCAGGTCTGGGTCCTCCTTTGTGTGGAAGACAGAAGCAACAGGGCCTGTCCCTCTTTGTTCCCCCTGTCAAGGACAAAAGAAGTGAATAACCAGGGACCATCACTGGCTGCACTTTTCAGTGGTGCCTGGGATTTAAGTGCTAGCTCTATTTCTGTGTTGGCCAGATGTGTGGACTGAAGGTGGTATCTAAGGCCAGGCTTGCCTCACTGCCTTGCCCCTTGTGTGGGGCAGTAGCAGGTGAGGGTGTGCTTGGTATACAGATGCCTATTCCTGCAGGCTCCACTTTGTTCCCTGGTGGTGAAGCAGGACATCCCTGGCTGGGCAACTTTTAGCTTGGGTTCTTTCTGCTCAGGCTCTGATCCAACTCTGGGGGTTCATGTAAAAAAACCTCAGCCCCCCCTTGACTTTTTCCCTGCTCCCAAAGCAGCTGCAGCCCCAGCTGCTCATGGATGTGGGGCCCAAAAACCTGCGGCACGCTGGGATCGCACTCAGTGGGCTGGGTGAGGGGAGCAGGGGAGGGAGGCAGCCCTGAGCCAAGGGGCTGGGGGCCATGGAGGGGGAGCGGGATGCGAGGCTGAAGGCAAAGCCAGCAGGAAACCCCCCTCTGCAGTGAGGGGCTGGAGGGGGGGGTTGGACAGCAAAGGCTGGTTTAGGGAGGCCGAAGCCTGGAACGTTTTCCGAACCATGGCTGGATTCACAACGTGAACATGCGAAAGCCCCGGAGCCCAGAATGAACTTGCAAGAGAGTGCTGGAAAGCAAAAGCAGACTTTTGCAGTGCACTGAAGGAAACCAGATCCTCCAAGGGGTCCTGCAATGGCTTCGCTTTGCCTCACTTCACCAGGGAAGCAAATCCCCGGAATTCCTCGCCTGGAGGAGGGGAACGGGCTGTGGGATCCCCACCAGCACAGCAGCAGGAGCAAGATGCAAATGCACACCCAGTCCCCTGCTTCTTGGAGCCAGGGAAACCGAGGCAGGGAGCAGTGAGGCAGCCCTGGAGCCCCTGCCCTGTGCAAGCAGGTCTTCCACTGCTGTGGCCTGCAACGGCCCCCCCACCACTCCCAACGGCTTTGTTCCAGCCAAGGTAATGTCATTTCTAACAGCCAATACTCCCTTTGTAGGAGGGGAGATGCACACTGGCACCCCACAGGGATTATCCCGCTGTTTAATTCCAGCACCAGCACGGTGTTTCAGACTGTGTTTCCCATCCAAATTCCCAGCCAAACAGACTGGTTTTCCCCACTTCCCCAGCCGTGCTCACCCCTGCCTTTTTCCTTTCCATTCACTAGTCCCCTCAAAGCAGGGCCTCTGCCCCTCAGCCTGATCCCTTCCTTCCCATGGATGGAGCTGAGCATCAACCCATGTCCCCACACACGGCTTGGGGTGACCCCGGCGTTGGGAGGCCGGAGAGGCAGAGCCCCGGCAGGGAAGGGGTGCCGGGCAGCCCGGGTCCCGGTCCAGGGCTGGGCCGCTGGCCCGGGGAGGGGCGGGGGGACTCACGTTTCGCTGACATCACGGCGGGTGCCGGAGCCGCCGGGGACCCGCAGCGCCGCTGCCATCGCTGCGCGCACCCCGATACCGCCGCTCCCCGGCCCCGCACCTCCGGTAAGTGGCGGCTTACGGCGGGGTGGCTCCCGGGGGTCCCCTCCTCAGGGCGCAGCCAGGATCCCCAGCGCCTGCACCCGGACTCGGAGAGCCACAGAACAACTTTGCACTCACCCTCCGTTCCCGCACATCCATCGGGGGCTGGAGCCTCGCTCCGCACAGCGCGGGTGGGGGCTCCGGCACCCCGCGCCCTTTCCAGCCCTGGGGACTCGGTGGCCTCCGGTAAACGGGTCAAAGCCTAGCAGTTTGTTATCAGGGAGGTGTCGGGTGGGGGGGTGTAACCCGCTGACCTGGCCGTCCCCAGCGCTCAGCCCAGCTCTGGGCTGCGGAAGTTCCGCAGACCGGGAGGGGCTGTGGGGTGCCCTTGGGTGTTGTTCCCAGCAGGAGGGGAGGGGGCAGCCTGGGTCCCCTCCCCAGCCCCGCTCACTGGTGCTGGGTGGCCATGGGGAGGCGACCGTAATTTCCCTTCGCCTCTGGGAAGGCAGCCAGGGTGCAACCGGAGGACAGGGGGTTCACAAAGAGGTTTGGTTCATTGTCACCCCCCCTGGGAACAGGCTCTGGGCCCCCGTGTGTCCCTCCCAGCAGAGAAAACCTAGGACTGGGGGTAATGCAGGCTTGAGATCTGGGGACAGGGACTCTGTTGTGCTGGTACAGGCTGACAACAGTGGGCCTGCTGCTGCCAGTCTACTGATTGCCACTTGAGTGCTGAGTTTACCTGTGTTCAGCCTCCGTTGCCTGTGTGATAACTGAGGGGGTCACACATTTTTCTCATGGGTGTGTTTTTTCCCCTCCTTATTTAGGTGGTGTCTTAAAAGAGGGGTTATGACACAGGGAGGGAGGGGTGGACAAGATCCAGGCAAGAGCAGGAGCATCCTCCTGGCTCAGCTCCTCTCGGCTGGCTGCCTTCAGGGTGGAAAGAGCCTCTTGTCTGCAGGATGAGCCACTCCACTGCGCTTGTTTGGATGAAGAGGAGGAAAAAAAGGGCTCGTGACTCTTGCAAAGTGATGGGGAGAAGAAAGGGGCATATGGGTTGAGAGCAGCTTCCTGAGAGGAGACGACAAGCATGGTACAAACCAGTTGAGCTATGATGATGTAGTGCGGCCTCTTTGCTCCCCTGCCAGTCCTGTGGTCCCCCAGGCCATGGTGGGGTCAGAGCAAGCTGAGCTGTGCCCAACCAGCAGGTCTGGGATCAGCCACCCTGTCCCACCAGAGGACACTTGGTGTCTTGGGGCAGGATCTGGCTGGGGAGCCCCAGCATGGGAAGGATGTGGCTGCAGGACTGGGGGTGAGAAGGACTGGGACCAACTCTCCCTTGCACATTGTGCAGCGCTGCTGCTCTGCAAACAACTGACAAGTTGCAAGCAAGACAGAAACCAGAGGGGTGGGAGATGTGTCCTGCACTGGTAACACCCATCCTCTCCCCTCACAGGCCAGGATGGCTCCTCGGATCTAGCCAGAGAAGCCAGAGCAGTGCTGGAGATCCCTGTCCAAGTGACAGCGGGACTGGAGTAGAGGAGCTGCTGCGAGGATGTCTGAAGCCAAGACCCTGATCTCCTCTTGCCTCATGCTTTCCTTGCTCTCCTTGCACTGGGCTTTGCTCCAGCTGGGCCAGGCTTTTCCCAGCACCTCTGACTACCTCCAGCGGGGCTGGCAGCGGCTGCTGGAGGAAGGGGAGGGCTGTGCTGAGTGCCAGCCGGAGGAGTGCCCGACACCGCGCGGGTGCCTGGCTGGCACGGTGCGGGATGCCTGTGACTGCTGCTGGGAGTGCGCCAACCTGGAGGGACAGATCTGTGACCTGGACAACACCAACCACTTCTATGGCAAGTGTGGGGAGCACCTGGAGTGCCGGCTGGATGCCGGGGACCTGCGGCATGGAGAGGTGCCCGAGCCCCAGTGCGCCTGCCTCTCCCACGTGGCTCTCTGTGGCTCTGATGGCAAAACCTACGCCCAGATCTGCAGGTTTCTGGAGGTCGCCAGAGCACACCCTGATGCCAACCTCACCGTGGTCCATGAGGGTCCCTGCGAGTCAGGTAGAGCCCCAGGAGCGGCTGTGTGAGCAGCAGGATGGAGGCTGTGCTTCTTGGGAAGGGACAAGCAGCAGGGTCTGGTTTAAGTATTTAATCTGGCAGCAACCACACAGTGTCCACAAGGACACGTTAGCACTGGGGGCTGCTCCTTTTAGCAGCAGGTCCCCTACCCTGTTCCCCCACACTGCTACTCTGGGGTAGCCCCTGTGGATCCAGCTCCTGGAGAAGCCTAGGAGCAGCCTTGCCAAGTGGGAGTGGGGTTTATGGGAAGCAGCAGATCCTGGTGGAGCATATGGGGAAGTTCCAGGGAACTGTTAGCAAATTCTTGGCGGCGGTGCTGGGTTCACGCTGGCCTCGTGCTCCCATGAAATGTGCTGCTTTCTGCTAATAGAAACCTGGGTCGGTTTGACTTCTCTATGTGATTTACATCTCCCATTTGAAACCCGGCTGGCTGGGCAGGCAATGGGGGGAGGCCATGACCCAGCCTACCCAGCCCAGCTCACCCAAGGCTGTCACTGCAGCCCGAGGGATGTCAAGGTTGACTTCATTTTCTATAGATCATCACATCCTTTAGGCTTTGCCCCAGGTATTTAGAGGTGGAGGCCGCCTCTTAAGCTCTGGCTCATGGTTTGGGCCTGATCCTGGATAGATGTGGGTGGGAAGTGTCGTCCTCACTCCTTCCCTCCAGGAAAGGGATGTGGGACCTGGAGGTATCAGCTCCGTACAGCAGCTGGGGACCTTCTGGCTCCCTTGGTCAGTGGCATGAGCCCTGTGCCAGAACAGACCTTGTTTCACTTGGAAGGTCATCCACTTCATCCATTCTCACCAGCCTTGGACTGCGTGTTTCTCTGCCTATTCCCCCCAGGAAGAGCACGCTCTGAATGTGCAGGAGAACTTCGCTTTGTAGTGTTGCTGTGTAGCTCTGAGCATCACTGCACAGGCAGGGAAAGTGAGGCCAGGAGGGTTGGTAACCCCTATTGACTGGGGGGGGCTGGGGAGGGAGCCTCGGTCCTGGCTGCAAGGAGGTATCATGTCCTAGCCCCAGAGTGAGGGTCTGCTGTGGGTGGGAGAAGAGAGGAGCATGGGAAAGGTCCCAGCATCTCTGCATGAGCCAAATGCTGCCATCTCAGAGGGAACCAGCCCAGGAGAGCTCATGGGACCTGCTGAGGGTGGGACCTCTTCTGAGCCCACCCTGCTCTCCTGTTCCTGCTCCCCAGAACCCCAAATCACCTCTCCTCCATATGACACATGGAACATTACCGGGCAGGATGTCATCTTTGGCTGTGAAGTCTTTGCCTACCCCATGGCATCCATTGAGTGGAGGAAGGATGGCATGGAAATGCTGCTGCCTGGAGATGACCCCCACATCTCTGTCCAGGTGAGTGGTGTGCCTATGGTGTTAGACATGGTCCCTGGTGACCCAGCCCTTGCCAGAGCTTGTGGGCGACCGAACCAGAGGGTGGTCATACTGTGGGGTGATCAAGCCTGACTGCCTGGGCATGAGAAGAGTTGATTGAAGCCTGCACACCATGGGGACTGGCTGAGTGTCTGTGTTTTAGGAGCCATCAGCATAGCTCTTGTCTGCAATTTTCTCTAGTAGTTCTTGAACTTATGAATAGTTCTTAGGACCTACAGAATCCTGCAGCAGGGAGTTCCCCACCTCCCTGCCTTCAGTTTGCTCTGCTGGCTGGCTCCGCTCACCAGGGGTCAGCATCCAAATATAGTGCCCAGCCGGTGTACCCAGCTATTAGAGGGTGTAGGCAGAGACACAGGGGCCGTGCATGACAGCCAGGCATCACTGAGGAGGAAACTGTGATGGAATGCATGTGGGGAGCCAGGGGAGCACGTGGGACGTGGCACTATTGCTGGTGATGTGCTGGTCCCCTTCCGTCTTACTGTCACGGGGTCTGGTCAAGGACCCCAAGCAGGACAACCCTACATGGCTGGAGGAGACTCAGCTGTCCTCCACCCCTGGCCACCGCAGCATAATAGCAGCCTGCAAACACAGCAGCAGCCGGGTCAGGAAAAGATTGTTTCTTGCTGGGGACATGGAAAATAGCATGGTTGGTGCCAGAGCAATCCTGGGACCACACAGCCTGCCAGAACAGGGGACCCGGAGCTCCTCTGATCCATCCCCAGCTAGCTTTGCCCATGGCACAGATGCTCCCTCACTTCTGCCACCCTGCAGAGCATCAGTGCCAACATCCTCCTGCTGTTTGGGAACCATGGGGAAACAGCTGAGAGAGCCCAGTCAAGTCTGAAGAGTCCTGCTCAAAGCAGTGTCTTAGGCCCTCCTGAGGGCAAGAAGATGCCCCTTACCTGCATCTCGCCTGGGTAGTGAGAAAAGGGAGGACCTGAATCCAGGGAATCTGCTTGTCAGCAAAGTGATACTTCAGGAGGTGGGGCAAGGAGTTTCTCCATGTTTGCTTCCCCCTTCCCATTCATCCCAGCCCCATGTGGAGTTTTCCTGGCCCCAGCACTAACCAAAATCCCTCTTTTTGCAGTTCAGAGGTGGCCCCCAGAAATACGAAGTGACAGGCTGGCTCCAGATCCAGGGTGTACGGGAGACAGATGAAGGCACCTACCGCTGCTTTGCCAGGAACAGGGTCGGGGAGGCGATGGCGTTAGCCAGCCTGACTGTCCTCACGCCGGGTGAGCACCATGTCCCTGTCCCCATGCTCTCACAGGGATGAGAGGATGTTTGGGCAGGGCACACTGGTGTGGTGGGAGCTGCTGGAGCGCAGGGCTGTGCATGCGGGCTGCTGTGCATGGTTGGGGTTTGGTTCTGGTGGGGATGGGGATGGGGACAGGCACTGCAGGGGTCAATGTCACATTGTCCCATGTTGCTGTTTCAGACCAGCTCAACCTGACAGGCTTTTCCCTGCCGAAGCCTCGCACAACACCAGAGGACTATGGGGAGAGCGAGGAGGACTATTACTAGCCCAGAGGTGGATGTCTGGCTGCAGAGATCACCTTGCCCACAGTGGCCATTCCCAGGGTCAGGGACATCTCCAGAGAAAGCACATCTCAACCCAAAACTCCTCTGAACAGTCCTGGCACAGCAGCCTCTTTTGCTGGGGTTGGGGACAGGGTGACACATCCCTTTGCTGGGGTGCTCAGGGAGGGGACAGTGGCTGGTTGGTGGCACAGGGCTGGGATCAGGGGTGGGTCTGTCCTCCAGCACTGAGTGGGGACAGGGTGGCAGGTGAGGTGCTATGTAGGAAACCATGCTGTGTGTTATGAGGAGTTGGTGCTGGGGGTGGAGGCACCCCCCATGGGAGAGGGAAGCCAGGGCAGGGGTATTTCTGCCCTGTGTGAAGCATTTTGGGGAAGGAGGAGATGAGAGGAGGGATGGGACCTGGCTGGGACACCCAAGTGCTTCAACCCCCTGTCCCCCAAGCACAGGGACAGCCAGGCTTCTCCCCTGGACCCAGGGAACCTGCTGCCAAAACATCCTTCTCTTCTGTTTTGTTTTTAGCCAGTAAAATAGAGATTTGAGGAAACCAGGCTCTTGTGGTTTTTGGTGCTGTCTTTTCTCCAGCCCAGCTGCCCATGTGGTCAGAAACACACTGGCATTTTCAACTTTGTTCTTTCCCTTCCACATAGCTCTCTACTTTGCTATTTCAGTTAATGTTAGTTAAATACACATGTAAGTCCAAGTCAGCACAGACCAGCTGACTCTCCCCTGCATCCCCAAAGATTATTCTGGAGCTGAGGCATGGTGCAAACACTGTGGATGCTACCTTGTCCATTGTGAGGGTGCTTGGGTTGAGGAGCCCTCCTCCCCGTCCCTGTGCTCGCAGCTGGTCCCAGTGTGGGTCCTGCCCCTTTTGCCCCACATGGGGATCCCCAGCAATCCATCCCCTGTGCCATGGGGATGCATCAAGCTGGGTCATTACACCCCCATCAGTTTGGATCTCATCACACCTTGGTCCACCTTCATCTTGGAGTCCTGTGTCCCATGACACCAGGCCTCCACCCAGATAGCCACAGCATGGATGGGGCAGAGCAGCTCTGTGCCTGGCCTGGTGATTTAGGGCAAACTGTTATTGTGGGAAGGAAGCCTGGAGATGCTCCATTCCTGAGAGGGCTTTCAGGACCCCTTCCCATGCACATCCTGGGACTGAGCTCACAACTCAAGGGGAGCTTTATCCCCTCAAACCAACAGTGTTTACAAGACTGCTGGGACTCAAAACTTCCCTGTGGACTAAACTGCTCCTGGTTACTTGGTCTCAGCTCCAGAGAGGTCCAGAGCTGTGGCAAGAAGCCAGATCCTGGGCGGAAGGAGCTGGCCAGCCCCAAGGCAGGAGGAGGCAGGATGCAAGGCTGGTGGCTCAGGCGCCGGGCTGTTCTGCTTCCCTTGTTTTTCCTTTTCTTCTCTTCCTCTTTCTCTGGAGAGCTGGCTCAGGCGATGCAATTACAGCATGAAAACCTGAACAAGCAAATAAAAGGGATTTGTCTGGAGTTGGCAGCAGAGCAGAATTCCTGCAGCCGGTGAGGCTGGGCCAGCCCGGGCCCCTGTGTTGCAGCCTGATGGGGCACAGCCGGCAGCACTGCTGCCCTGCCTGCCTGTTCTCTTTGGGAGCAAACCCATTCTTGGCTGTGGAAATACAAAAGCCACCAGTGCCTCAGTTTCTCTTTCCATCTGACAGCGTAATAGCATCCTCCTGGGGCTGCTACAACAGAGGGTGTTCAGGAGTGACCAGGGACAGAAATGTGCTGTTGGCTTTTACTGTGCTTTTTTGGGTGTCTCAAAACCTGGTTTTGGAAGAGCCAGAGCATTTTCACCCATCCTGATTCCCATCCCTGTTTTGCGCACAAACGGGCTGATGGAACTGGGCCATGATGAGGCTGCAATGGGGAAACCTGAGAGTGCCCGGGAGCTTCAGCAGCGAGAGCTGCTCACTGGGCTCCCTGCTGGTGCCCAGGGCTGGCCCCTGGCCAGGGCTGCCATGCCAACCCTCCCCAGAGCCAGGATCACTCTGCTTGCATCGGCATGAAGCCAGGTTGTGATGGATGTGGGTGCAGTGCTGGGCTGGCTGGGGAGTGTTGCAGCCTCAAACCTGTCTCTCCATGTGCTCTGCAGTGTGATGTCCCACCTGGGCATGTGTGGGCATCTGCATTTTGGTCTCATGCTCCACACATGGTCCCTGTGGTACCCCACAGGTACCTGTCAGGGGATGCTGTTGGCTCCTGCTCCTGCCCTGTAGGAAGGGCAGTGGGGATGTGGTGGTTGAGATAGTGGGGAGCTTGAGCAAGAGCCTTTGGCCAAAATTAACCAACCTGGGGGTTATGTCACCCAGTTTCTTCAGATCCTTGTGTGCCAGAGGGCTGTGCGAGTTGCAGGCGTGCAAATTGGCCAGTATTGGGACTTTACTCCCCCTAAAACAAGGGGCAGCAGAATGGCCCCAGGGTCATGGTGGGGGCTGGTGTTCCTCTACCCCAGCTCCCAATCTTGCCATTTCCAGCCACTTAAAAATTAAAGGAGCTAATATTGCTGCACAGCTGGAATCGGTCACTGCCACAGAACTTAATTGAGGTTATTTGTTGGCTCTAAAAACATTTGGTCAGCTTTGCTGCTGGCTGCTCTGTTGCTTCCCACAGCTCCTGCCCTGAGGAAAGCATCTCTCCATCAGCAGATGCTGTTCTCAGCTCCAGGCACATGGAGGGTCCCAAGATCCAGCCAAACCTGGTATTAGTGTGGGGACAGAGTGCCCTGGTGGCATGCAGCACCAAGTCCCATTGCCAGCCAGTCTTTGGGGTGGTTGCTTTCTGCTGGTGGAGGCGGTCAAGCAGATGCTACCAGCCCAGCTGCCCATGCTCAGAGCAGCCCCACAGCCCAGATATCGGGTTGACATCAGGGATGGGGGCAGCTGGACTGTGGAGCACCAATGTGACCACCAGCCATGGGCACACACCGGCCATGGCACCCCCCCAGCTGCCAGAGGTGAGCAGGGTGCAGGTACCTCCACAGGCACCGAAAGTCACTACGAGGCTAGGGACAAAGAAAGTGGGGGTTGTCCTGCCAGCACCCAAAAGACCCTGAAGACATGCTAACGAAGCCAAAACACAGGTTAAAACCTACCAGATCCCAGTCCCCAGGGGTATATGCGCAGGTCTGACACTGCCCTGCTGCTGTCAAAGGCTTTGTGTACTTACAGCTCTGGGTGCTAGGGGAGGAATTCAGATAACACAGCCTCCCTCCCCTCCCTCTCATCCCCTAGTCTCCAAAACAACTGTTTTCTGCCCCAAATCTGCTGGTGGGGTCTTGCCTCTTCCCATTGCACTTTAGTGATGGGGCATCATCCTGGTCCCCAGACCACCCCAGGGACCACTGTGAGCCAGGAGGCCACCGAGACGGTCAGTGGCTATCGCAACGATGACACCAGGGTGCCCTGTTCCCCAAACAGCGGACATGGTACCTCCGGTGCCTCCCTCATCCTTGCAGCCCCCAGTGCCTCCCAGAGCACTCTGAGCAGCCGCCAAGCCACAGGGGTTTATGGTCTGCAGGGAAACCCCACCAGGTCTGACAGGTAAATACGACCCAGCAGCAAAACCACGATGTCCCATGTCCTTTCCTGCTCACGGGCCACATCTGCGCGTCCATCCCCAGTCCAGATTTCGGCCACCGGCGTGATTAGCCGCTAAACAGTGCCATCTCCTGGCAAGGCTACCGAGCACGCTGAGTCCTGCCACCGTGTTGGGTACGTGGGCCCCCGGGCACCCCTGGAGCTCCCCGACTCCCCCAGGTTCATTCCCACCTGCCCCATGCCCTCCCGTACCCCTAGCAACAGCTCTGCCTTGCTGGGAAGGGCGATGCCATTGCAAGGGACATGGGCGTTAAACTGTCCCTCGGCATAAACACAGGAGCCAGAACATCCTCTTGACACCAGCTTTGGGTGGCTGTGGCAAATTGGGATGGGGTAGAGCTTGGAGATGTTCGGCTGCTGTTCTTTGGGGGTGTGCTTTAAGCCTGGGTTGCAAAAGGGTCAGAACTCCTCGTGGCCACACTGCCAGTGCTGTGGGAAACCATCATGAGAATCTGATGGCTTCTGGCAGGGGTCTGGGCCAGCCTGAGATGAATGCTGGTCATGCCTGGATGGAGATTTGCATTAATCTCACTCTCCTAACAGGTAAACTGAGGCACGGAAGAACTAGGCATTGGGAATTCAACCAGAGCCACAGGGCAGAGCAGTCAGCTGCCTCCAGGACCTTGCCTCCAACCTGACCCTATCCTGAGCTGGGGGATATTTTCACTTGCATGGCACATCTTCATCCTGCTGTGCCAGCTCAGGGAGAAAATAAAAGGAGCAAGACTGCTTCCCTTCCTCCACCCAGCACTTATGGCATCTGATAAACAAAATGGAAATAAATCCTCCTGCATTTGCAGCAAATAGGTCTCCATGGGGGGTTGCTTTCAATAATTCAAATGCTGTTGCAGAGCAGAGCCCACGCCAATGGGTTTTAATAAACACAGCCATAATGTGACATGCAATTTATTATTAAGCTTAAACCGGGAAGCAAACAGTTTAATAAAAGCACCAGGTTCCTGTATCAGTCACAGCAAGTGGCAGGGTGCTAGCTGTGGGGGGAGGCTGGCTGAACTGGCTAAAGGGACACGCAGGGCTGGGTTTGTTTTGCCCCCCCAAGATAGGGCCACAGGGACCTCAGGCAGGGCATGGAGATGTGATCTAGACCAGGGGGAAATGGGGATTATCACATGAACAGGGGCAAGGCATGAAATGCTGCCTGCACCCTGCCTGCTACACATCCTACAGCTGCCCAGCCACCCAGGGCAGCTTTGGCAGAGCTCAGTCCTGGTATCATCATGTGCTTTTAAGGGCAGATTAAAGCCTTTATTTTAGTCCCTCTTCCCCAGGACATTCTCTCACCCACATCCTAACTCAGCTCCATCTGGGCAGCCCTGCCCTGCTCCACCCTGGCTGCCCCTGGGCTGTCTCTAATAGCAGGCAGAAGGGGCAGCTGAGTCTCCTGTGGATACTGTGGCTGTGCAAGGTGAGGTGCTCTAAGGTATGGGGGACAGGAGATAGAGCTGAAACACGCTTGCATGCTGCTCACTGGGATACATGGCTGTGCTTCAAGACATGGTTCTGCGTAATGCCTGGTGAAAAGCAGGATGTAGGGAGATGGCTCAGCTGAGGGATGGAGTTGGGTGTGATGTAGCTGGTCCAGCTACCTCTGGAGGCACCTCTCTGTAGAGATAAGGGGAGAAGAGGTGCAACATCCCACATTCATCACCTAGCAGGAGCTGGGCACTACTTTCCCACTGTTCCTGCTGCAGGCTTCCCTGGGTACTTGAAGTTTCTGCCAGGGATGTGGCTTTTTGACCTTCTTTCCTCCGTCTTGCATCCTAGCAGCACCCTTTCTGTTTGGGATGGGTTCTGGCAAACCCCACTACCTACTCCTGCCGAGACAAGCACTGCAGCTGTAAGGGAAGTGAAAAATGGCGCAGGAACTGCCCATGCGTGTTCCCAATGGAAATTGGGTGTGTATGACTGCCCTGTGCTCTGGCTTGGGGAAATGGCCTCAAGAAGCTGTTCCTGGCATGCTTCTGCACCAAGACTGTGAAAGATATGGGCTTTGTCCCAGTCCAGCCAAATGACAGCTTGGGGCTGAGTCAGGAGCACCAAGGCACCTGCACCTCCTTCCGGCAGAGTGAGCAGCCTCCTATCTTAAGGAGGGCTTTCCAGGCAGATAAGCCAAACAGGCAGCTCTCTGGGGTCCTCCAGCCTGTCTGAAGTGCTGGCAGGGCTGTGTGCGGGGCACCTTTTGTGGGCTCTTTAGCTGGTGTTGACAGCAGAGGGCTCATGCTGGGATTGATGCAGGGATAACACACTCTGGTTTCTGCCAACACTGATGCCTGGTGGAGTCTGTGAAATGCTCGAACCTGATACTGCTCTTTTTTTCAGCTGTTTGCTGCAAGCTTCACTAGCTCTGCCTTTAAAATCCCAAGGGTTGCCAATGTGACTTTATGTGTGCCCGCTACCAAGGCTGGGAGTGGGATGTTGAACCTAGACCCAGTGAAGGGACATGGTATCTTGCCTGTCTCCTCGAGGTGATGATCCCTGTGCAGGACCATCAGGATGCATCGGCCACCAACTCAAGAAGGGCTGGAGGGGCTCCACAGCTCTTCACATGGAGTGGAGTCTCCTTGCAGTGCAGATGGCTTTTTGACCTTCACCTATGGTCAGCTGGAGGAGAAGACCTGCCCCTGGTGGTATATGGGGATGGTGGGGACACAGTCCTGGTGGTATCTCAGATCTTGTGTTCATTTGATGTCCTGGGTCTGCTCCCCATGCCCAGCACTGCTCCCTTTGGGCTGGGCTTTCCCCTCTGCATGGTGCTTAAGTGTGGGACTGGGGTCTGACCTCATGGGAGAAGGTGGATGAGCTGGAGCAGGCAAATAACCTGCGCCACGGCACAATCACAGAGGGCACAGGTACCCTTCAGAGAGCGCCTGGGGCGTGTTATCTCTGAAGCAAGGAGGTGCTCAGCAGGGACTTGCCTTATCGGAGCACTGGTTGCTGTCTCTCCTCGCAGCCCTTTCTGTCCCAGGGCTGCTCTCTGTCACTTCTCTGCTCCGTAACAGCCGGAGGCAGGCGGAAATGGGAGCCCCTGTGCCTGGTCCCTGCCGGAGCGCACTGCTTCGGAAGTGGGGGTGTATCTGGCTTGTAATTACTGTGACTTGGCAGGCCAGAAAGTGTGAGTGATGGGGTCTCTGCAGAGTAGCCCCTGAGCCGCAGTGGACTGGGGAGTGCTTGGACCCATTAGCAGCTTCTCCAGCTGCCTGTGCTCAGTGGTTTGGGAAGAGCAGTTTTATGCTACTGGTGAGAACCCCAAAAATTCACCCAGCTGGATGTCCACATCTGAAGCACAGCCTGATTGTTCCCCTTTAACAGCCTCCCTCTTCCAGACATGGCTGGGAGGAGAGGCAGAAGCAGTGGGAGACTCACATCTCCCATTCCCAACTTCCATTCCCACTTTGAAGCTGTATGTTGCTGTATATGATGCAGGCCTGAGGCAGCATCTCTCCAGGATATCTGCTAGAGCCAGACCTTCCCTGCCAGGAGAGCTCAGGTAGGGAGGATTAAACAGGAAAAACCCAACCCTATTACTGCATCTTGGCTAGGCAGTGAGATCAAGAGGGCTTTGAGACCCCTGATCTGGTGCCTCCTGCAGGTACAGCTGTAGCCAGTGGATTGAAGTCCCTATGTTTGTAGATAGCAAACCATCAGCACTGGGTTGCTTCTGCTGCAAGATGCAAGTGTCAGCTCCACCACGGGTACTTTGGGAGGAAGGATGCTGCCTGTCCTGCCCAAGGATGGAGTAGCCAGAAAGGAGTGCTGTTGATTCCAGTTTAACAGAGCTCACTTTAAACAATGGGAAGAGGGCCAGAAACACCAAGCGCATTAGGGTGATGTCCTCAGGAGTCATCCCAAGCTCCAGGTCTCTCCCACTGCCAGCTTGCCTTGGCCTTGGGAAAGGAAGAGTTAAGTTGCAGGTTTCAGCAAAGCAAATGCTCTCCAAAAAGCCAGCCAAGCTACCCAAATGCCGGCCTCCCCTCTGCCCCCACCCTTATCCATCTCTCTTATCTGCCCTGGGCAAGAAGGGGCATTTCCCCTCCTCAGTCTGACAAGGACCAGAGCTGGAACTGGCGGAAGCTGGCAGTGGCTGTGCATAGGGCTCAGGGAGGCCACGGCCATGGCATCCTGGTTGGGGAGTGGCCTCTGTAGCTGCAGATCGGATGTGGAGGGGCGGTATGGTCCACTATGGGGCTGGACTGAGTGAGGGGGTCCCCTATCCCTGCCTATCTCACACCCTGGTGACCTCCAGAGGAGCCTCATATCAGCAGTATGCATGTAATGAGCTGCTGGGTCTCCCCTCCTCTGGGGAGCAGGGCTTACATTGCAGGGGATGGCAGCTCTGCAAGGTGTACTCTGAGCACTGATATCAGTACTGATATCAGTGATACTGATACCAGTATCCTCTGGGCACTGATATCTGAAGGCATGGCAGCCTGGGTTGGGGTGGCACTGTGCAGTCCATGGGCTTGGCTCTGCCTGTGCTGAGGGTGCAGATGGAAGGGGGGTTCCAAGCAGCCTAGATAGGGGTGTTTCACCCAGTGAGGGCTGCAGTGTAAGCAAGGTGCCAGGGCATCTCTGTCGGCGTGGTGAGCTCTGCCGACATGAGGCAGGCTTGGATGGGCTGTTTAATTAAATGTGAAGGGCACTTGCACTTCACAAGCTGCGGCCCTCACCACAGTCTGAGCGACTTCAGGAAAGAGGCCTTTTATTAAAAGAGAGAGAGGCTCTGGCTCTGCCAGGCAGCCATCAAATGGCACATTTAATTGTCTCGGCTCGTTTAGCTGTCTCACAGGGAGGGACATGCTCTGAGTTCTTCAGCCTTCCCTATTCATCCTCCCAGGCATGCACATGTGCTGCCTGCATCTCGGGTGCTCCCCACCACCCTCTGGGAAGGCTGGGGAGGAGGAGGTGGAAGATGAGCCTCCATTCAAGACCAGCACTGGGAGCTTGCCAGGGAGTTGGCAGAGCCCTGGCTAGCTCAGTGCACTGATGACCCAGCCTGCCTGGGGCTGAGAACTAGGGTTTGAAAGGGCTTGGAAAAGCAGCTGGGGAAGTAGGAGCCTCCTGGGGTCATGGGAGCTGTCTGGAAGGCTGGCAGTAACTAAATGGCAGCTTTAAAGTACCTTCTCATTTATTCCCATGGTATAAATGAGGCAGAACACTTCTGGTTCTGAAGAGGTTATCCTACCCTGGTTGCAGTAGGGCAGCCTCAGTGTGCAAGCCACAGGGTAGGCTGGCAGTGGGTCAGGATAATTGTGCTGCTCCTCTCCTCTAGGAGCTTAAGTCCTTGAAGTACCTTCTGAGCTCTGCACCATCCCAGTAGAGGAGGGCTGGCCTGTTCAGGGTGCACATGGAGGAAGAAAGGACCTTTGGGTGGCTTTGCTTTAAATCTGCTGGATTACATAGAATGACTGAACTTGGGTTCAGATGCTGGTACCAAGCCCATTGCCCTGGGAGAGAGTCTGTTTGGCTGAGTGTGGGGAGATGCCCCTTGGGGGAGTCACAGCGTTTTCCTTGGCTGTGCAGAGCAGCCATGCTTAAGCTCACCATTTGGAGATGGGCAAGAAAAAAAGATGAGGAGGGGGAGGAAATACAGGCTTTTATCAAAACCTCCTACTTCAAAGTTGTCCAGCTGAAGTGCTCCCCTTTGGTTTAATTTAAAGTGATGTTTCCTTCAGCAACTGCAGCTAAATGGCATCAAACGAGGCTAAAACAGCCAGAAAGCCTGGAAAAGAGAGGCACCATTTGGAAACAGCTCAAGGCAGACCTTCCCGTTGGGGTAATCGTGAAAGCCATTCCACAAGGAAGAAATCTGCCAATGCTGGCATTTTTCATTCCTCAACTCATGGCATGGGATAAAAATCCAGACCCTTTTAGGAATGGGAATGTGGATAATTTCCCTGCCTGAGTATAGCTCTACCCTCTGAGCTGGCCATAGTGTCTGTGCTCATGGACAAGGAGAAGGCAGAAGATGGAGACCTGGGTGCTGCTCTGCCCCAAGGAGCCAGCATACCTCTCAGGCTTGTGGTCCCCAGCCTTCAGCCTCAACCAAAGCCAGATACTGAGCACTGCTTGTGCCACCCCTCCGCACGGGTGAGAGCTAAACCAGATCTCAGGGAGCACCAGGGGAAGGGGCATGAATCCATCTTCCTGATGAACCCCTCCAAACCCTCATGGAGCGGAAGAGGCCAGCCTCTGCTCCCAGCGCCTGGGGAGTTCCTGTGTGGGGGCAGTGGGGACAACCAGCAACAGCAGGACACGTGCTCCCCTGTCACAGCATCCCTTAACTACTAAAAAACTCCCTGGGAGGCAAAGCAGCTGGTTTTTCCTGGGAGAGCCCAATGCACTCCTCTCTGCTGCATAGGAACTGATTTTCTCCATCTGGCTGGAATATGGAGAGAAGTTACTTTGAAGGCAGCTGTGTCATGTCCCTGCTGGGGACAGGAGGCCAGTTGAATCCTGGGCACTAGGTCTGGTCACTGGGAGGACAAAAGTGGTCAAAAGAGGCCAGCAAATCTGAAAGCCTCTCTGCAGAAAGGGATGTGTCCTGGGAGCTGGAGTGAAAGGTTGTGGTCATCTCTTCCACCTCCAGCAGTGGAAGCAAGGTTTTAATGGCAATGATTATGCTATGTGAAAGCCTCTGTACAGAGAGGAACGTGAACGACAAGTCACCTGCCACTGCACGTGGAGGAGGAATGCTCAGAGCTGTCTGTCTGCTGGGGACTTCTCATAACAGAGCCTCTAAATCTTCTTCCACCCATAAGAATTCAGAGTTGCTCCAGGCAGAGGCTGCTTTACGGAACAGGACTTCAGAGACCTGTGATGGTGCAGAGCTGGGACTCTGATCCCAGGTTTTCCTACATGAAATCTTAAGGGAGAGATGCTCAAATACACATTTGTGCTTGCAGTGATGGGAGCTCCATGGAGCAGAATAAATCTGACCATGTGCTCCTTCTCATGCTCCCCTTGGGGGAAGGTTTCTGCCTATCTTATGTGAAGTCCTAATGCTACATGAAGAGATAAGGAGGGGGAAAAAATCCTACTCCCATAAAAGTGGGGTGAAAGGAGTTGCAATTTCTCCTGTCCCAGCCCAGCAATCCTGTGTCCCCCACAGCACTTCCATTCCAGCACTGGTAGGGTTGCTGCTTTCTCAACTCTCCCCCTTCCTCTTCCTCCCCCCATCTCCTTTCCACGCACTCCCAGCTGCTCTAGGATGATACAGGCAGGAGCAGAGTTCATGGGAGCCGTACCTGTGCTTTGTCTTCATCTGTCACCCCTCCTGACAGTCAGATCCATCTTAAACTGGGAGCGAGAGGGGAAGAGAAGGAAGCAATAATTAACCTCTGTGCAGGCCGCTCCCAAAATGCTGCAGTCTGGTGATACACGAGGAGACATCCCTGACACTTTTATTGCTACTCCAGCGCTGTGCTGTAGGAGGTGATTTGCCTGGGCTGGGGTACCTGAGACTTTCATTATCGTTGAAGAGTCACTGGCATCTGCAGTCCTTCCCTGCTGGGTGTGTTAGTGAGGGCTCCTCATCACCCTTGCTTGCAGAGCTGGGGGGAAAAGCTTGTTCAGGGTGTTTGCAGGCAGGCTGGGCTGGGGTTTTCATGGCACACTCCCTGAGCGATGGTGTTAGATTTAGGGGTTGAAGTTGTCTCTGGTGTGGGTGGAATACAGGCATGCAGGAGCAGAGCTGGTGGGGTGATCTGGGATGGAGAGCCCCAGCCCCAGAGTAAGCTGCCAGGGTGTGCCTGAGGTCTAGGGCAGGAGTTCAGGTATTATGGAGCTTGAGCTCCCACTACCTGTAACAGATCCTTGGTGATTACCTTGTCCTGGACTGGGAAGTTTCCTTAAAGGGGTCAGGAAGTGGAGAGAGAGGCTGGAGCCTTTTGATCCCACTTGTCATGCTGTGCTGGACTGAAATGCCACCTTGGCAAGGGACAGTGCTGAACATCCTCCAGGATGCAGCTCCTGCCCTAGGTGCCTGTGGGTCCCTGTGCTGGCACCCTTGGGATGGTGTGGCTCCACAGCCACCTCCCAGCAAGGTTGGGACAGCAGTGACACTGCACAGCTAACAAGGCCAGCTACACACCTTCCTGCCTGGGACCTGGTAGCAAGGAGACCAGCAATTAAAGCAGCACTAGCAGCTAAACACCATGAGATGCGAACACAACATTTGTTCTTGTGAACCCAATGGAGATCAAAGACAAACAGAGCCTGACCCTGAAAGCAAATTGGGAAGAGCCATTCAGGGGTCGGTATTTGGCTTGGCTGTCTGCTCCTTGGTTCTTCAGCAGGATTGCTGAGCTGTCAGTTGGAGCAGTGACTGTGTTTGACATGCCAATGCCCATTCAGCAGGTATTGCAGCCTCACCTCACACAAGCATGAGAGAAAATCAGTGCCAAAAGCACTTGGCAGCTAAACCCTGGGTCATGCCAATCCAAAGTGTCTCATGGTCAGGCTGGTGACTGTCATGGGTTCAGCAGCAGCAGTCGTCTTTCCCCTTTAAGTAGTAGCTGGTGTAGCACCATGTTTTGGATTTTTGGCTCGGGAACAGTGCTGGTAGTACCAGTGTTTATAGTTATGGCTTAGGATGTTTAGACTGGCCAAGGACTTTCTGAGTTGCATGCTCTGCCAGGGAGGAGGGGAGCCTGGAAGAAGCCGGGTGGAAGGAGACACAGGGCACCTGACCCAAACTGACCAAAGAGGTATTCCATACCACAGCATGTCATGTCCGGGATGTAGAGACGGAGAGCAGAGACCGGAAAAGATGGTGATGGTGGTGCAGGGGAGGTGCACGGCGTGGCCGGGATCTGGTATGAGGTGATGGGGTGCACTGTGTAGTCGAGCTTGGTAGCAGGTGAGGGGGGGGGGGCACTGTGTGGCGTGGCTAGATATTAGGTGAATGTCTGTTGCATTCTCTTTCCTTGTATTTTCTCTTGTATTATTACTGGTGGTAGCAGTAGTGATTTATGTTATACCTTAGTTATTAAACTGTTCTTATCTCAACCTGTAGGAGTTGAATTCTTTTGATTCTCCTCCCCATCCCCTCGGACTGAGGAAGAAAGAGAGGGGAGTGAGTGAGAGAGAAAACTGCATGAGTTTGAGGGCCTTAAACCACGACAGTGATGTATCAAATTCCTGGTCCTCCGTATGGGGGTGTGAGGCTGGAGAAGGATGGGGCTTCACTGCCTAGAGCTGGGGACTGGGTGCGGGACGAGGTCCTGGTGTGAGATGTGCTACTGCACAGTGTCTTGCATTGTCCTGGACATGGAAGTTCCTGTGTCTCAGGTGGGGAGCAGAAAGGAGTCTTTGGGATATATCTCTGGGGTAGCACTGGCATGTCATGTTTGGTCATGGGATGGATTCCAGCAGCTGCTCCTCCCCAGAAATGGTCCCAAGCAACCAGGACAGTGAGAAGGCAAGAGCCTGGCATCAGATCCCAGTGCTGTTCCCAGCATCTGCAGCAAGGGCTGTGAGCTTCCCGGGATGGAGGGTCTATGGGTCAGTGCCATCTCCTGCATTGGAGGACAGAGATGCCAAAGGAGCTGGCAGAGGGAAGAGTCATGGTGGGATATCAGTTCCAGAGGAAGTGCCTTGTAATGTCTGGTGGAGTGGTCACTCTGTGAGGAGGAGTTACCAAGTGCTGAAGAGTGCTCATGAGATTGAGTAAGGGAAACATCAATCTGAACCTGAGTTCAAACCAAGAGAAAAACACTTAAAAGCAATATCCATCTTGTGTTCCAGCTGTTTTAGCAGTGAGGGGAGCCATGAAATAAGCCCATCCACCAGGATCAGAGGTCTTGACTTACCCTGCTCTTGTCTGCAGAGCAAACTGGAATCCATTTCCGAGTGCTTTTGTCATAGAGACGCTTTAAGTAAACCCAAGTTACAGCTGTTGGTCTTTGGAGGCAGGCTGACATGACCTGATCTGGATAATTTCCAAGGCAACTGCAGAGGATCCTGGCATCTCTCCTAACCTTGAATTCTCTAGTTGCAGCCTCAATCTTGACAGGTTTGTTACTCCATGTCCTGGAACCCATGTCTTATGAGCTGTCAGACCCATTGATGTCCCAGGCTGTTTCTAAGGGCTCTAGGAAAAGCCATCAAGAAAGGCAGAGGTGGCTTCTGCACAGGCCAGAATTAAGGGGAAATTCCTAGGGGGAGGCAGTCTCTGCATGTAGGAACTTGTTACTTGTGTAAATTGGAAATGGGAAAACTGAGGCATAGAGGAGGAGGCTGATTTTTTTTTCCAGGGACCTGATGGCAAGCCCAGAGATAACTCCAAGTCTCATCCAGCTTTCCCTCTTCTAGCTGCAAAAGCATCCATTGGGAACAGGTCAGCAGAATGAAGAAAACCAGCCCCAGGCTTTCCAATTTCAAGAGGTAGTTTGAAGCAGGGAGGAAAATGCTCTTGACCACCTGAAACGTCTGAATAAGTTGCAGATGAGGCTGTGCACAAGTGCTACCAGCTCCCTGGCTTCTGAACAGTGACAAGACTGGCCTTTCCCTGCACAGATGGGGGTTTAATCAGGCACAGTTTAAGCACATGGGTGTTCAGCACTAATCCAATTTTCCTCCATTCATTAGGGTGGTTATTCATCACTCAGGAATGATGAAAGGCTGCAAGTCTATGTGGATGTTGGAGAGCAGCAGCACTGCTCAATGCTGGTATGTGGCCATGAGCCCTTCCCTTGCTGCTGAGCCTGATGACTGGTGGGATGGCAAGGGAGGCGCTGGATGATCCTAATCTCTTTACAACACCAAATTGCAAGATCAGCTTTCTCCACCAAGCTCTGAAGATCAAGTCATTTTAGGGTAGTCCAGTGATGAGATAGGAAACTGGCTGAAGCACCAGGTAATGCACACAGAGATGTGCTGGGTTAGGAGAGGACCTGAAGGGATGGAATCCTGTAGCTCCACTCTTCTCCATCAGATCTTTACATTGCTCCTGAGCCTAACTGTATGGTAACCTTGCAGGGCAAAGCCAATCTCCCACTGCTCTGTGAGCCCACAAGCTGCTGTGTTCAACAAACTGGTCCCAACGCTACAGAAATAAACCACAGTCTATGGGAGCAGAGCGATGGGGAAACAACAAAGTTTTCCCCTCCCGTCTCTCAATTCCTGTCTTCAGTGCAACTATTTTGGCCATTAAAGGTAAAAGACATAAATCACCCTCCATGGTTGGTGTAAATTCGTGTGTGTGGTTACTGAAAGGGGCTGCAAACACTCTGCAGGAAGAGCCAAAGGCTGTTTAGTGAATGCAAGTGTGAGCATTACCCTGCTGCATTTATTCCCTTGGCCCCAGTAAAAGGTCCCTGTGGCATGTCTCATGGGGATGGGAATTACTGCCCTGCCCCAGGGAACTAAAGGGTAACTACCAATTAGTGGCTGGAGAATTACTGGATAATTCTCATTATCATGAGGTGTCTGGGGAGCTCTCGGTCGTCACCACAGGGCACCCGGGCTGGGAGCAGGTACTTAACAGTATTCTGGAGTGGGCCACAGTGACTTTCACTCACTGGCCAGGGCCTGGTCTTGGTAGACCCCACTTGGGGGTCCCAGCACAGAGCCCAGGAGGGGCAGGGGGTGAGAGCTCCTTACTGGCACCCATGGACCTGAGCTCCAGAGTTCCTGGCCAGTCCATCTGTGCCCTTCTTGACTGGGAGCTGTGGACTAACACATCTGAGGTGCTACATGTCCGGGCCTGGAAGCTGAACACATCTCTGATACCCTGAAATATCCTTCAGGCTGCCTGCTGGCGTGGGATCTCCTCTGCCTCCTCCCCTTCCCCTTGTCTTTCCTTCCCTCTACAGAATTTCTCCTCCAAAGCACTGACTCCTCATTCACCCAGCCTCCAGCTCATGCCATCTTCCACCCCCACTCAGCATCCTCACAGCCCCTTGCCTACCCTGAGCCCATCTCTGCTCCCTCCTCAGCACCACACTTCCCAAACCTCAGCCAAGCAGTGAGGCACTAACACCAGCACCCCTCTACCTTCCAAAAGGGGCTGGTGGTTGTGTTTGATGGGAGCAATCCATCTCCATCATTGTAATGACCGTTCCCATTAATCGGCCATAAACTAATAAAGTAAGCACTTTCCCCTCCATCCCCACCACCCCCCCCAAACTTCATTAAGTCTTTAGTACATTAATATGTCTTACTTAGTGTCTGCTTTGGCCTCTCTTTGATTTGGTGGGCTTTTTTGCTTGTTTTTTTTTTTTTTTTTCTTTTTCCTGTTTTTGCTGTGAGTAGCAAGGATTTACCTGATGATGTTATTCCCTGCAGCCCTGAGGCCTGACAGCTCAGGTCATCCCTACAGTGGCAGAAGCATCACACGTGCTGGTGAGCCCAGAAGAAAGGGACAGGGATGAGGAGAGGGGGGGCAGAGGGAGGAATAAAAGATCCCGTACACCTCCAAATTGAATTTGTGATGCCTGGCATCAGATGGGCCCGCAGCCAGAGATTAATTCGACTGATCAAGTTATAAAGAGCGCTGAGGCGGGTAATCAATCTTGGAGCTGTCAGGCGAATAGGCAGCAGTATTAACCTGGCAGGACTCGCACACACATACACACACACAAACACAGAAGCCTTTTTAATTCCTTTCACATTGTCTATTATTTCCCAGGCCTGTTTATTTTGGAAGGGCTGGGGGGAGGTGAGGTGTAGCAGTGCTTTGCTCTCTCCTCCTCCATCTCTGGCAGCAATAGCCTCATCCAAGCAGAGCATCATTCTCACCCTCTTGTGCCCACCACCTGCACGTGAAAGGAGAAGCTCTTGGCCAAGAAGTTAACAGCCTTTAGGGTCAATTTTCCAAGGGACAACATTGGATTTTCTGCCTCATACTGAGAAGACTCAGGCTCAATTTCCTCCTCTTTCCAATGGCAGTGGTGTTAACTCTTCCCTGCCATTCCCCAGTCTGGGTCTGTCCCCAGGCTTGTGATGCTCAGCCCATGACACCACCCAGGAAGGCACAGTCCCCACATGTCCCTAGAGGGTCACATAACTACTGAGATGCTCCAGATCAACTGCAATCTGTAACTTTTTGGAGCTCAGTCTGCAGAACCCATAGTGGAAGAAGGCCAGGAGCTCTCCTTGCTCTGGAATGAAATACAAGCAAAGTAGATTAGAAGTGATGTGAGCTGCGCAGCTAACTCTTTGCTCTGAGCCTTGGGAGTGATAGCCTGGAAGGCAGCCCCTTGTATAGGCTGGGGACCTCTGTGCAGGCCAGGTGCTGTGCAGAGACCTTGTCTGGTCCAGCCTTGGATGTAGATGAGGCATGTCCTACAGGCTCAAGAGCTGTAAGTCTAAAGAGTATTGGATCTGCTCTACAGAGACAAGGAGGCTCTCAGGGAAGGGCAGGGGCAAATCTAGTCAAGGACTCACAATGGGCTGTTTCAGGACATAGCTAAACTTGGACCAGTTGGAAAGGTAACGGAAAAGGCAGGAGTTTGGGGTGCTCAGCCAGCACTGTAGTGTATCTGGGAGATGCCCCATGTCCCACAGGATCATTATAAATGTGGACCCAGTAGCTGGCTGTTCATAGCAAGCCACTCGTGACAATTAGGAGGCAATGAGACTTCCTTATATGAAGACAGCAGGATACCATCCCCTGCTAACTCCTCTCAGGCTGGGAATTGTCTTCACAGGGGATGTAGTCAAGGAGCAATGTCTGCATTCTGAAGTGACTGCGAGCAGCCACCACAGGCTGTTGTGTTGTTGGGTTTGTTTGGTTGTTTTGTTTCAGTCCAAACACAGTGCTCCATCTGACATCCTTTAGGAGCTGAGAGAGGACCTGGCCAGGCCCTAGCTTTGAACCCAAGTGATGGGTATGGCCCAAATGCATAGGGACTGGGAGCTGGCTCCCTCGGGTCCTTCTCCTGATGGCTGATAATCTTGCAGACTCCATCTGAGTGTGAGTGCTTGTTTAGTGAAAAGGCTCTGGCACAAGTAACCCCTGTGTGGTATCCCTTCTGGATGTCCTGGCTGACCAAGGATGCTGGAGCCTGGGCCTGTAGTCCCTCGTCTCAGAGCTGTGCTGCCCCATGCCCAGGCAGGCTGCAGTTTTGCAGTGGTCCTGAAGTCCTTCCCAAGTGCCTAAGCTGCAAGCCATCTGTGTGACACAAGCAGGACACGTGGCTGGTGCTGCTGGGAACATTGTGGCCTTTCTGGGATGCTTAAGTGGGTCCTCTGAGGCTGGAACAAACTGCGGGGGCAGCCAAAGGGTCTCTGAGAAATGCTCCGGGGTGGAAGTCAGCGTCCTATCCAAAGGAGACGCTTTCCAAGTCCCCTGGTAAAGCATTTCAAAATCCTTTGCTCCCACAGTTTCCCTGCACATTCCTTTCAGGAGCTGTCAGTCAGGCTGTAATGGCCCAGCTGTGGGCCAGGGCGCTCAGCACTGCTGCAGCTTGTAGCTAGCACCCATATCTGTTCATCCAGCATAGTATTGACTAGGCTGGAAAAGACCTTTAGGATCCAGTCCAACCTTTACTCCAGGACTGCCAAAACCACCACTAAACCATGTCACTGAGGGCCTCATCGACATGGATTCTGAATACTTCCAGGGATGGTGATTCCACCACTTCCCTGGCTGGCCTGCTCCAATGCCTCACTGCCCTTTTGGTGAAGAAATTTTTCCTAGTATCCAATCTATCCCCTGGCACAGCTTGAGGCTGTTACCTCTTGTCCTGTCACTGGTTACTTGGTAGAAGAGACCAGCCACCACCTTTCTCCATCCTCCTTTCAGGTACTTGTAGAGAGAACATGCATGTGTTGGCTGTGCCAAGGACTGAGGGAGGCACTCACCTTTGGGGTGCTTGGGGTGGGTCCTCAAAGAGGACAGAGTTTAGGGAAGGATTGTTGGATGATTCACTCAGTGCCAACACTCATCCTCTGTGTCACTCCCTTTCTGAAGGGGATGTCGGGCTCCCCACAGCCTTCTTGTGATGGCCGATGTGTCCCAGGGGTGTCCCTATCTTCCCTCATTTTCCACATAGATCACAGCAGAGGTTCTTAGACTGCTCTTGCCCTCATGGCAGTCAGGCATCCTCTCCCCTCTGCTCAAAACACATGGCTGCAGCCATTTCCCCACTCCTGTCCCCATGCTGTCCTGCGGAGCTCTGATTGATGCACAGCTCCTTCCTCCAGACCTGCTGACAAACACCTGTATCCTCTGCTGGCTGCGCTGACCCCGCCAACTCGCAGGGCTGCAGGCAAGAGGGCTGCATCCTGCTGCCAAACCGCTCCCTCTCAGCCGGCAGGTTTTGGAGCTGTTCACTGCCAAAGTCTGCTCCAATTAATCTTCCCCCTCTCTGGCTCCCTCCCCTCCTTGCTGGGCCGCATCTTCAGAAGGATCCATCGATCTCGGAAGTGCCCAACGAAGCATCTGGAGCTCAGACTAGGCTGCATTGCCTTCTCCAGGTTGCTGGGTACTGGTGCGGCTGTCTTCATATTTGATGGGATTATTAGCACAGGGGGAGGAGGGGAAAGAAAGCACTAATTGATCTGGTAATAAAGTTAATAGAAGCTCTTATAAGCTTGCCCATTAAGAATAATTAAGGAAGGGTGAGTGAGGGGAGGAGGGTGAAGGGAAACCCACTGAGGCTGAGGAGGGTTTGCTTGGTGATGCTTTGCAGAGGCTTTTCCACCCCACACTCTCTGCCCACAGCCTTTCAACTGCAAATCCTCTCCTATCCCTGCTCCCGAGGTCCCAGGCAGGCCCAGCTTCTCCAGCTGGGACTGATGCAGCCACGAGCACAGGTCACCCAGACTTGGGAGGAGTGAGTTTGGGACTCTTCCCATCTGCACCCAGGCAAGGTGGGTGTCCCAATGTAAACTGATGGGGACAGTGACTGGAGAGGATGAGGGACTTCTTCCAAAGATCTTGCAGCTAAAGAGCACCAGCTTTTGCCTGGGTTCTCAGGGATGCCAGGACTGGTCTGGCTCATCGGCTGGCTTGGTAGGAGCAGCATCCTTGTGCTGGCCTGTGTACCCTTCAAGCTGGGAAGGCCCAGGAAGTAGCCTGGGCTGGAGACAGGATGGCTGAGCTCTGGATTGGACTAAAAAGCCAACCTCCAAGCACTTGGTAAACACAATTGGGTCAATATGGACAGGGATGCTATTAAAAATGGCAGGGAAAACAGGTGGGATTTAGGTGGCTGATAATAGGAGGCAACCAGGACAGGCATGTGGTTGGGCTGTGAGCCAGCAGGGGCAGGACCAGCCTGGCTGTGGGGCAAGGGGCTGCAGGTACCTGGGGACAATGAGGAGTAAATACCCTGTTCCTTGTTGTCCCTGGGACTCCAGGCAGCAGGGTGCAGGCTGCCCAAGGCATGTCCTCTCCAAAATCCTGGAAACATTATCCACTGCTTTCTTCTCCTTGCAGGGCTCATTGTAGGTGTGTGTCCAGCTTGGTCAGTGCTGCAAAAGCTGGGTAGAATATGCCAAATAAACAAGGAATTCAGAAGATGAGCACTATGCTGCAGCTTCCCTGCAGCAAGCAGCTATTGCCCAGCCACTGGGCACTGAGAGCACATGGGAATCCTCAGTAATGCTGGCCCCCATTGCTGCCCAGCCTTGAGATGAGTCTGGAGGCAGAAAGCAGGGACCTGCAGCTCTGCCGCTGCAGTGGCACTCTTTTCACTCTGCCTGCAAGCAGCCTCAAAGAGGGATAAAGCTCCCGCTGGCTCCCAGCTCCTCTGCCTGCTCCTGGCCTGCTCCCAGCCCTTCCGTTGTAACCAGCCGAGGCATGCCTCGGGAGCACGGCTGCGGGGCAGGCGGATGCAGTGTTGCTTTGAGTGTCAGGTGGATTTTGCCGTGGGCGCCAAAATGCAGACATGAGACTGGTTTCCCAGTCACCGCTGCCCATCAGCACTGCCAGCACTTCCCCCCCGCCTGGACTCCTCCACATCCCTCTGCCCTTGGCTCTGCAGCTCAGATCTGACCCTCTCTGCCCATCCCTCGAGTGTCCTGTGGATGCAGTTCTGTGCCCATCTCCAGACAGCCCTGCCACACGTGGCATTATCTTCTGTCCTTGTACCATACAAAGGATGGCTCTATCTTTGTGTGAGTGGCGCAGCAGTCCCAGCAGTCCCCTGCCATGGGGAGAGATGGGATGACTTCTCCCATCAGTGGAATGCAAGGAGGAGCTGGTACCTGGGCCAAAAAAGGAGAAGTAATGGGTGCAGCCTGGAGCATCCAACCCAACCCAGTATGCATCATCCCATGGAAGGATGAATCCTGCCCACCTGTCCTGGTGCTCCCCTGGCAAACGCAGGAGGCAGTGCTGTCTGTATTTGTTTGCTTTGAGAAAAGGAGTGAAATCAGATCCAGCCTTGTTGCTGTTTGTGGTGAGGCCTCAGACCAGACACAGGGGACATGGCAAAGAGAAACGGGAGGCCAGCATTCATCACAGAGACCATGTCTCTCCTGTGAGCGCTTTGGCCACAGGGAAGTGTCTCCATGATGCTTCTCAGGGTATCTACCTCTGTCCCTCCTATCCCTACCTGCAGCCTCTCAGTGTCTTGTGTGGAGCAGAAAATCCCATTTGCTGGTGATTTCATAACATTGCCATGTGATGTACCAGGTACCAACATGGTCATGGGGACCAGGCTAGTGGTGTGACCATGCACTGGTCCCTGGACTCTCTCACTGCTTCAGCCTACATGACTGGCAGAAGGTCCCCATGAAGAGATCAGTGACATCCTAAAAGCTTCTGCAATACTATCCAGTGGTTTAGAAGCACCCATATGTTCTGCCAGGCCCTGGGGAGGGCAGCCAGGGCCAGCAGGCTCCAAATATTGATCATGGCCAGGATGCTCATGGAGCATCTTCCAAGCCCTGCCATCACAGAGATCCACAGCCAGATGTCACCACTTGAGACACCCTGTGGGTAGAAAGAAGTGCTGTCTGCTCCTTGGAGCCCAAATAACTCAGATCACTCCTTGTGTCTGTCATTGCCCATGGGTGACAGAGCCACAGCAGAAGAGGCTTGTCCTGTGTGACTGTAGATCACCTCTGCACACAGGTGACACCCTTTCTCCCCTGTGAATAACCAGTGGGGCTTGGGGCCCTTTTTAGTAATCCCAAGAAATGGTTTACATTTAGTTAGCCAAATGAATATGTGATGGGGAACAAGTGCCTGGCCAGGCTGCAGAGAGAACTGGAGCTGTGCACACTGGTGAGGAGGACAGGGGGCTTTGCTACTGAGAGATCTGTGACAACAGCCTTTCCTCTTCTTTTTAATGGGTGCTGCAGGTGTTATGTAGTTAAGGCTTTAAAATACATAGTTATAGCCTAACTGCACAAAGATGTCTCAGCAGTGGCTTTCCTGGTCCTAAATGTGGTGTTGCGTTGATTAGCAAAATCTAGATATGAATAAACAGGCATTTTGTTATTGAGGCCAATGATACAAGAGGAAAGAGTCAGGTGTAAAACAGCAAAACACAGTCACTATGCAGAGCAAGCCCAGGAGGTGGATCCAAACTGCATCATATTGTATCTGACACCTGTGAGCTTGGTAAGGGCTTGGCTACAAGCCCCCAGAGCTTCCCCTCTTTGGATCCTCTAGCAGATACAGAAGCATCCCGGTAAGGTTGCTGGTTGTCAGAAACAGATCTGTTGTCACCCATGGTGCAGAAGAGGCATCCTGCCTCAAAAGACCAAAGGTCTCATGAATGTTGGCCTGGCAACAAGTGCATCACAAGAGGCAGCCCCGGAGAAAGTGAAAAAGGGCATTTGGAGTTAGCCCTTAGCAAGGAATTAAAATAACATTCAGTTTGTTAATTAATTAATGTTAATGAATAGATATTTAGTTAATTATTGTTAATCAAGCCAGATGTTGCATTCTTTAACTTTAGTTTTTCAACCAGCCTCTGCCCCCCAGGCTAGCCTGCTCACAGGGCTGGCCTGATAAACCTGCAGACCCATGTGATGGATGTGGCCTAAGCAGCAGCTTTGATGGCTTTGCACTAAATCACAAATGCACAGGGTTGTCAGAGTGTGTCTGATTTTGTGTGCATGTGTGTGGTTTCTTAACTTGTCTGAACCCCATTAAACCTGATTAAGGCTAATATAGGGCAGATCCACTCAAAATCCTTTACAGTGGCCTGGGGTCTCCCCAGTCAGTCTCATCTCTGATTTCTTGCTGCCTGGGAGCATCCCAGCATCTGTAATTGAATATAAGGGCTTCTGTCCAGGGGAGTGGCACTGCATTAATCACTGCATCCTGGCAGAGCCAGGCCGATAGATCTCCCCAGCACGTAAAATAACTCATGTTAATCACTGCTTGTGACTTATCCTCTTCTCTGTCTCGTACATGAATTATTCAGGGTGGTGCTGGGGAAAGCCGGGATAAGGAAAGCCATAAGAAAGTCCTGTGGTTAGTGCAGGTAGCCCCAGTCCCACAGCTGGCAGGGCTGAGTGGGACTCGGTGGGGTTCTCTCTCTAGCCCTAGGCACATCCAGGCTGCAGGAGGGGTTTGGCTGGGGTGTTCCCTCTCACAGAGGCTGCTGAAAGTTAATTGCATGGTCATCAGCCACGTGTTGAACTCTCTGGACATCTCCACCTGGGCTTCTCAGGACAGGCTCTCCTCCCATCTGTCTTCGTGCTGGCTGCAGGGCTGTGTCCATCATTGGCGCCACATTTGTTTTGCTGTGGGTGTTTTCCTTTAGTCCCAATTACGCTCAGGCTTACACCAAAACAAACAAGCCCTGGGACCTGGAGGTACCTGGCTGGCTCAGACAGGCTGGTGCCACGGCTGGCCCCGGGGCTGATAAAGGACCTTCAGTGTCGCTGTGCTGGAGTCTGGGCTTGCAAAATGTGACATGGTTTCTCTTGACAATTAATCACTGGGGAGCAAGCGGCATCAATTAATGGGTAATTGGCCTTGGTTTAGGTCAGGGTTTCTGGGCTGGGCTCCTTTTGGCCCTCTCTGTGCTGTAAGGATGGGCATCCCCAGTGCAGGGCCTGGATGCAAAGCCCTGAGGAAGATGGTGGATGGAGATGAAGGTTGATTCCCCAGTGGTGGCATCCAAGGGCTTATTCTCCTGAGCAAATGGGAAAATCAACCTCAAACCCTGAGATGGGGATAATGGAAGCAGTTGGGGTGAGGATGTGACCAGCCCTGGGTTCACCACTGCCATCTGTGCCCCAGCCAGGCTGGCAGCACATATCCATTTCAAGCCAAGAAGTGTTTTGGGACGTGGATGCTTTCAGTGGTTCAGTTCTCTGTATGGCCCTATGGTGGGGCAGAAGCAAGAGCTGCTGGCTTTGGACCTGGGGGGTGAACTGAGGTGCTCCTAATGCTGGGAAATACAAACATTTCTGGTCCACACTTGCTTTAGCAAAGGCAGCAGTGAGGCAGCTGCTTGCAACATTTAGTGGGTAAACTGAGGCACTGAAGCAGCTTTCCTAAGACTGAAACCCCCCTGATGAAATGGTGCCTTCCCAGCCACACTGTGTGGCATGGGGGCAGCTCCCAGGGCATCCCCAGCCCTCTCCAGGGAAGCAGCTGGTTTGAAGAGCAGAGATGCACATTGGGTTGCCATATGTGAGCACCCTTCCCTGCCCATCCACAGACCACATCCTGCTGCACGATCTGGCATCTCCGGTGAGCGCCCATCTGGAAGCTCAGAAACAGTTCAGAGGAGGAATAGGGGATGGGGGAGTAATTCGATGCTCTGAGTGTCCAGAAGAGATCCTGCTAGACATACCCATCTGACACTGCTTGAGATAAAGCAGGGAGGCGGCTTTACTTTAGCTTATCAGACGCATTTCCTCTAGAGAGATCTCCATCAGCTCGGAGAGGAAACTGTTGAATTTTTGTGTTTTGGTGGCTTTTTTTCCTCTTAAATGTTTTAAGAGGAACAAAGATGGTTGGGGAAAAAAGTTTCACTTGGTCCTTATTTTGCTGTTGAGAAAGTTTTAAATTGGAGGTTTTTGCCTCTGTTTTGTTTTGGTACCAGAAATAGAAGATTTAATACTCTTTTTTTTTTCCCACAGTTGAGATGAAGTAAAAAACGCTGCCTGGAGAATGAGGTAGAAGAGAATGTTTTAAGTTGAAAAAAAGAACATGCTTGGAAAGCTGTATTTTTCATAATTATCCAATGGAGATAAAGCGAAGCACAAGCACAACATGGGAATTCCCCCCACTACTTCAAAGCTGATTTAATGAAATTCCATTTTTCAGGGAAGGAAGCAGCTCATCAGAAAGCATTTACAGACATCCCCATCCCTGGGACCTGACCCTCTGCTTCCCACCCAGACTCTGCATGGGCTGAGGAGGTGCATGGGTCTTCATGGGCTGAAGGCTCTCACCCCATGAAGACCCATGGAGGGCTTTCCTTGGCCTCACCTGCTGTGCACGCTGCTTCACTCCCTGTGTTTGCTGTCGCTAATCCTTGCTTGGCATGTATTGAGATTTCAGTGACCCCCAGCTCTCCCAGACCCATTGTTGCAGGAGAGTTGTGGCTACCTGAGCCCCTTCCCCAGGGCCACATCCAGGCACTGGGACTCCCAGCAGGGACCTCCCCTCCAGGGCATCTCCCCCTGAGGAAGTGGAGACTCCCATGCGCTCATCTTCCAGCACGCCCCTGCCCATTTCCAGCTCCAGATGTGCACACAGTGGGGCATGTGAATGGGATGCTGCGGTGCCAGGCAGGATGGCTGCTCACCTGGCACAAGCCCAGGGAGCTGTCATCTCACTGCTACCATGCTGCTAAGCATAATGCATTCAGCATCATTGCCCCAAAACATATCAGCAGCTTCAGGGGACCCACCTTGCAAGCTGCAAGCATGCAAAATTGTGTCATGGTGTGCCACTGACTCATAAAAACTTGTGCAAGGCTGTGAGCACACGAAGTACCAGTCCTGGTACAGAAGCATACGGGGACCAGATGCTGGGGAGCACAGGCAGCCTTTAGAAGCTGAAGTCCCTCTGTCCCTTTGACTTTCCTGCTCCTTTTAACATGATGTCTGAAAACTGCAAGCTTTGCAAGTGCCTCTTTTTGCCCTTGGCCTGGGAAGCACAGCCCTTAGACAATGCTCTCCCCAATGATGTATCCTTGAAGCACTTTCATTCATTTTCTTTCTTTTTTTCTTTTCCTTCCAATAATTCCTGGTCTGTTTCAGTGAGGAGACACTTTTTCAGCTTCCCAGGTTTTCTGCTCTCATTTTCAGCTGTGTTAACCTGTCCCAGCTATTGCTGAACATAAGGTTTGAGTTTGCTGATAGTCATACGGCGTATCCCTATGGTCCCAGCACTTGAGCCAATTATGGCTTCAGGGGTTCCTATGGGCAACAGGCAGGGAAAACAGGCACTGATCAAACACAGCAGTCTGGAGGAAGGCATCAGCAAGAGAAACAGCCATTGCTATGGTGTGGGCAGGGCTGGGATGTGCTGGTCCAGTGGTGATCTGGGCCCTTTGCTGGTCTGGCATTAGGTGCATAGAAAGTGAAATGTCCTGGATCACAGTGACCTCCAATGCCTGAGCAGTGTTGCGTGTGTGGCCAGGACAGGTAGTGCATCAGGTAGCTGATGGGGTGGTGACGGATAGGCAAGGTGTTTGGGGCTCATTAATTTCCAGGCAGGGATCCACTTGTCACATCCTATGATGCAGTCATAGGGGGAACACATCTCAGGGAGCACAACTCGGGGAACACAGGGAGCATTCAATCAGGAGGCAGAGCACTGTCTTGCATCAACCTCCTGCTGATAGAACATCCCCAACATTAAGAGTTTAACCTTGCTAAATGCTGAGCACCTGGGGCAGGGCTCAGCCTTGGCCCTGTAGCCTTCAGTGTGGGCACTGCTCCCATTTGGCTGATTTCTCTTGGCTATGCAGTGAAAGATAGCTGTGTAGGGGATGCTAGAGCTAAAGCTTAGTGTTGCTTTGAAACCCCACCACCCATGGTCTGCAGGTGTCCTGGCGAGCCTCCACGCTCTGTAAGTCTGGATGGGCTGGACCACAGACCCCAACACAGCCTGTGGTCACCTTTCCCTCCCCTGATCCTAGCTACAGCCAGCACTGGGGCTTGGCAGGACCCTTAGAGCAGGGGCTTGGCTGTTTAGCAGAGGCAATCCTTTCAATACAGATATATGCTGAGTTCCCAGGAGCATACGCTAGGCTACAGGCATCACTGATGGAGGATGCTGTGGAACAGGGCTGTGATGGGGGTTGGAATGGAAGAACTTAAGCTCCCTCCCCGCCTGAAACTCCCCAAATCCCCAACCTCCTCTCCAAGAAGAAGAAGCTGCTGCTTCCTGCCCTCTGAAGGAATGGGAGAGCACGCAAAACAAAAAGGTTTTAAAAGGAAAAAGAAACAAAACAAAAGCCCCTGTGGTGACAAACACGAGCAGCATGGCTGTCAGCCAAGGCACTGCTCACCCACCCTGGGGACAAGCTCGAGACACACACAGAGCCCTGTGGAGAGCAGGGGGGCACTTCTTCTGGCTACAGCATTGCTCTGCAGGACCCGAACAACCACCCATCTTGGGGCACCCAGGCAAAGAGCACGTTTGCCTTCCAGTGCCTGGAGCCTTCAAAGAAACCCCGTTTGTGTCTGCCTTCAGCTGACACTCAGAAACCACCTCTGCTCCCTGCAGACAGTGGATGGGATGGGACTGTCCTCCAGCTCCTGCACAGACATCTGGTGCATGGTCTCCTCTGTGACAGTCAATATCCCTCATCTGTTTTCTCAAAGCCTAAGCCCTACACAAGTGTGGGTGTGCTTGAGAAGTACCTAAATTAACCCTTTTAATATGAATATTATTCAACAGTAACGATTTCATGACTATCTAGTTATTAAGACTGTGTGTTTGCTACTGCTGATTGCTTTGATGTTACTTGGAGAGAAGGGGGAGAAGATTCAGCTACCCCAGTTGCAGTATCCCAAACTGGGGAGACGCTCAGCAATGGCAGTCCAAAGGTAGGTTAGGACTGGGAAAATACCACTCCCTGGGCAAAGTTTGAAACCTGCTGGTTTTGTGGTCAGCCTCAGCTGGGGGGCTGTGGCTGCCCTACTAACTTTGTGTGCTTTTGGTCTCTGAGCACACCCATCAGCCACTTCGGGGGGTCCAAGCCTCAACTGACCCCCAGCTTTCACATCCCGGGATGCTCTAATAGCAGAGAGTGCACTAGGCAGGGGTGAGCTGGCTGCTGGCAGTGGACACAGGGCCTGGAACTGACACATTCCCAGCTCAGCACAGGACTCTGGCTTTGCACGTTGAGGCTCTCGCAGGTGCAGCAGTGCCTGACAGGCCCAGGGCAGGCTCTGAGTCACTCCAGGAGAGCAGTGGCACAAGGATGCTGCAATGCCCATGGATGCTGCTCTTCCACAGGGCAGTGAAGGACTTGGTGCAACCAGATCCAGAGGCGCCAGTAATTAGGACCTGCCAGGCAAGAGGTAACGTCAGGGATAAAACCTTCCCATACAATTCAGGATTTTAACCTGAGCATGTCAGTGCTTGGAAGCATAATTTCATTCAATGCTGAATCAGATCATGCTCCTGGGTAGGAAAAAGCTACTGCCCACCCAGCCTGCTTCACTGTGCTGTACTAGTATCTCCCAGAGAAGACAGCGCTCTTCTTCCTGGTACAGGAGTGGGAGACGGCAGGCTCCTGGCCAGGGAGCAGGTTAGCAGCCCACTTTATGTCTGTTATCCAAAGCACTGAAAGGGCTGCAGATGAACTAAGTGAGGGACTAAGTAAATAAAGGATTGACCTTCCACCCCAGGGGCCAGAGGGCAGCTACAAACTAGTGCTAATGTGAAATAGAGAGCCGAACTTTGCAGGCTCTGGAGGAATTTGCCCTGGAAGCATCAAATAAGGTAAAGAACTTGTGTATCCCTCTGTTTGCATCAACATGGGGAGGATGACCCTGCCACACAGAGAACCAAGCTCTTGCCAGTGGCTCTGCTAGGGACATTGTGTTGGCTCAAGGGCTGAAGCAAGAAATGGCTGCAGGGAAATCCTTGACTTGGAGGCTGGGGCTGCTCACTATGCTTTCAGCATGGTGCCTTGTGGGCAGCCTGGCATAAGAAAGTTGCTCAGTGTTCTGCAGTCATTGTGAGGCTGCTGCGTACCCTGTGGAGGAATGGAGCTGGGAGCTGGTGCTTTAATGTTAACCCGTGGGCACTTGGAGCAGGGACCACTGGAACAACTTGGGCTATGCGATACAGAGTTTTCAAAGGACTCTAAAAAGGGGCCACGTCTAAATATCTCAGGCAGGACAGCCAACATCCCCGGTTACTTCTAACAATGCGCAGATGGGCACTTGTTTGACAGTCATACGATAGAGGCAGAAGACCACGAGGGATGGGTTGGTCAATAGGAGGTGGCAGATGGACACGGCCACAGGAGAGAAAGACAAACAGATAAAGGTAAGAGCTGGAGATCAGCAGAGGAGAGCTAAGATTTGATGGGAGTATTTTGTTCTGATCGAGGGAAGTTGGATCAAGGGATGCTTTTTGTTGCTTTTCTTGGTCTTGTATTGGCTAGGGAGATAGGTGAGGCTCTGCCCGTTATTAATAGCTGGGGATTCATGCACTGGCTGAAAGCACTTCTGATGAGCCCACAGAACCCCCAAAGGCTGGGTAATGCGTGTCTGATAGCAAGGCATTACAGATAGACATGTAGAATGATAGTCATTCAGTCCCAGGATCATGATAATGTGCACAAACCTCCCTAGGCCTGTTGCATTATGAAGTGCTGTGTGTGATTTACACCCTGTACATATCTGTGTGTTACCTACAGCACAAGTGGGCCCTCTGGGCTACTCATGGCTCCACTTGCAGTTCCAGTTGATCCCTAGGAATGGCTCTTCATCCTCTGCAACCCATGCCATGGTACTGTGCTTGCCTTCCCCCCGGTGCAAAAAAAAAAAACAATCCCCGAAAGCACCCTGTTAAGAACTTCCACATCTCATTGAGCTGTTATTAATAGGGGGGATTGTCTGGTGTCACAGCACAGGCATAAAATACATTATCACATAATCTTATTTGGCAAACACTTGTGTCACTTCGCCCTTGGTAATTGCATTTGGGAGATGCAATATTTATGAAAGGGGAGAAGGAAATGTCTTGACTCATCTCCTCTGAGCAGTAAAAGTCCTGGGAAAAAAAAAAGTGCTGGGGGGATTGTTGGAGCCTGAACAGGGAATGTCAGACCTGCTGCTTCCCTTGCAGAGAGGGAAGTGTTTGACGGAACTCTAAGCTTGATCTTCGCCACTGGCTGCTCCTGGAGCTGAGTGAGGCTGGGATTTGCAAGGGCTCTTCTTCCTGCCCTAGCAGGACCCCAGTGCTCCCCTGGCATCTCTCTGCAGATACTGCTGTGAGCTCAGTTGCTGCCTTGCGTAAGGTCTTCCTCTTAATAGCACCTGCGAGGCTCTCCGATGAGGCTGCACTCGGGACTCAGCTCCGCGGACGCTGCCCACAAAGGATGGTAATTGATGAGGATTTCTCCTAGGATTGAAATCCGCAGGACCAGGCTGGCACTGTTGGGTAGCACCTCATAGACCGATACCGAGATCTGAAGAGCAGAGTGTTATCGTGGGTACAGCATCCCCGACCCTGGGAGCTCAGACCTGGGTCTGCACCTTCCCCCCCGCCCCAACACCCCTCTGAAACCCCGGCTCCTACCAATTCCAGTTGTGGGGGAAATTCTGCAGTGGGGTATGAGCTGCTGAAAGTTGTCCCTGTTTCTCGGGGCGTGCTCTTCTGAGCTCAGCTAGAGCAGTGGTACAGAGAGAGCCATCTTGGAATCATGAAATTGTCTTGGCAGATTATTTAATGCCTCGGACAGTTTCATTCTTTCAAAGATTTCAAGTATTTGCCCCCAGAAACTAAACCTCATTTCCCTACCTGTCACCACCCAGATCCCTTTGTGCCCGCGATGCCCACGCGTGACCCTGACTGGGTTCTGCGGGCTTTACTAGGATCCCACAAGGTCCAGTTTCGGAAAGTCGTGAAGGGCGCAGTGACATGAGACAGTGACTTTTTATAAACTCCCAACCCTCTCGGTGCCGGGGCTGACAATTGAGAGCCGCCGGCGTTGTGCAGGGGACGGTGTCACCTACTCTTGTCCCCGACTTCTGTTTACACACCGTGGTTAATTTGTTTGTTTTCTGTCGTGCTCTCCCTAAGCTGGTTTTTGGGGTCCTCCCCGGGAAGTTTGTAACAGCATCCACAAAACCTCTGGGATGGAGGCGGCTCTGCCTTCCCCCCGTGCTGCAGCACTGGAAAAGCCAATTAATTGCAGGTGAAAAATACAATTAATACAATAGTGGTAAATGCAATTAATTAATTAAACTTACAAGCTTGAAGAATTTTATTTGTATAAATGGCCGCTCCTGTTTAAACCCGGGTAATCCCTTGCGCTCCCCATCCCCGGGGCATCGGTCCCGAGGCTCGGTGTTGTACGGAGCGGGGTGAGGTCGGGGAGGATTAGGGTTTGGAAACGCCGACGAATTTCTGTTTCTAGATCATTTCCCCAATTTTATTTGTTTTGTCACAGTTCATCCCAAACACGGTTCGCTCTTCTGCGTCGCAAACGATGTGCGGCGAGTTTTATATGCACCCTGCCAGAACTCGGATGTACTTTTAGCTGTGAAGGAAAGCGTCTGAACCCGACGGAGTCCCCTCGTTTCGGAGAGTCTCCAAAAGACCCCCGGACAGGACAAGGACTCTTCCCTCAGCTGCCCACCTGTACGGCAGCTGCCTGCGGTATGGGAGGGGCTGCCCCCTTCCTCTCCAAAGGCTAATGCAAACAGCAGCAAATTAGATTTAAGTTTACCCATTGGTTCTGCCACAGTTTGTATTTGCTTTTTGCGTGCTAATTAACCTCGGGGAGGGGAAGAAGGGAAAAAATAAATAAACGCGAGGATTTACCGAGGAGGGGTTTGAGGATTTTATAGCTAAGCCCGTAACAATGTTTGTAATAATTAAGACCATTATTATTGGATCTTCTTGCTCATCAGTGAAAGCCACTTTATTAGTGAGACGGCGGGGCGAGACGGCTCCCTGCCTGCTCGGCCTCTACGGATCTGCCTGCGCCCCTGCCCCCGAGGGCTGCTTTCAAGTTGGGGGGAGACGGGGCTGAGGGAGACACGGATCTGTTGGCAAAACAGGACTTTGTCTGCTGGGGAAAAGGCCTGGGGCTCGGAGCGGGCAGGAGACAAAAGCGGCCACTGCTCCCCGGTGAACGAACAAACAAGGCAGCTGCCGCAGCCGAGGCCGGGGAGCAGCCCCCATGGGCGTGGGGGATCCCATGTCAAGATTGCCACTCTCTGCAGCGGGACAGGCCTCGCTGTCGCAGGGATCAGAGCTTTTAGGAGCGGGGGAGTCCCAGGGGGAGGCGGCGGAGGAGGCAGGGTGTACGTCCCGTGTCTTATCCCGCACGCATGGCGGTATTACCTGGCACGGGGAGTGCAATTAAGCTGGGAGTTAATAACGGGGCAGAGCCCGCGGTGTCCCCCGCTGGCGCTGGTGCTCCCGGGGGTGGCGGCCAGACGCCGTTCATTAGTGGGGCTGGTGAGGGCGGGTGGCCAAGGGGCCGGGGCTAATGGGATTACACGCATTTCTGCACGGTGGAGAGAGGGGCCGGTGCCGCAAGACCAATAATTTATCGGCAGATGCTCCTCCGGCAACCGACAGCATTGAATATTCATGTAGTGCCGCCGGGCACTTCAGCCCCCATCGGCCACCACCCCTCTCCCTCCGGTAGCCCCGGCCAGGGGGGCGAGAGGAGGGAGAGCTCCCCGGCCTGTTGCATGGAGCCGTTCGGTCTCTGGGCAGCGGGAAGTAGGGAGAAACCCGGGAGATTGCGGGGAGCAGGTCGACCTGCCCTTCGGGGCTCCGCAGTACCGGCTTTGCGTGAGCCCTTAGGTGAGATGAGTTATGACCGTTCTCTTCCATCTTCTCCAGGCAGTAAGCGGCTACAGGGAGGAGAGGGGGGAGTTTGCGAACCTCTCTAAGTCCTTATTTTAGGTGGGTAACAACTACCCCCTGGAGATGTCGTTGACCGAACGCGGAGGCGGCCGCTCTCCCTCGGGCCCCGCTCCATTCCCCGGGCCCCATCGCTACTTCCTCGCTGTATTAACTCGTAGGCCCACAGTCGTTTGTAACCATAAAGGGGAGAAATATTGTTACGGGCGAAGTTCGTGCGATGCTGCGGCTCCCGCAGCGCCGGGCACTTTATACTCATTAAGTGCGGCGGCGCTAAGTCATTACTGTAATAAGGAGTTATGCTGAATACAAGAGGCCACGTTTCCAAAGCCATAAATTACAACTGTCAGTGCGTATTCGAGGGATCAACAGAGCTGGGAGTAATTATTTACGGCGTGCTTTATAGAGCAATTAAAAATTCCCCAAATGGTGTTAATCGCTTTTAACGCGCAGGAAGAGCGGGCAGCCCTTCCCGCGGACACGGAGCTGCCGCCGGTGGGGCGAGAGGCTTTAGGAGCCATCCCTAACGGGTGGCTCTCGATGGGACCGGCCGTAAACGAGATTCCACGTTGGGAAGCCCCCACTGCTGAGGAAGGCCGGCGGCTTGACGCGATGGTCGCGCTGCTTGACTGTCATAGTCTGTCACGACATTTACGACGTAACTCAGTGAGGACGGCAGAGTTGGGTGGTAGAGCCCTGGTGGCAGGGGGGACGTGCACGGGCACGGGCACCAGCTCCTCCGCCGTGATTGATTTCACACGGGTTGGAACGGGAGAGAAAGAGCTGCGGGAGATGAGGGAGGTGCAGAAGGGCTCCCCCAGCCCAGCGAATTAAACAAATTAAGAAGCGAGGAAGGGAAGGAGCCTGAGTGCACCCTTCTGCTGGTGCAGTAAGGGTGGGTTTGTCCCCAGGCACCTGCCTGCGGCGGAGCCACTCACTTTCCTTTTAGGAAAACGGGAGGCTTTTGCAGGTTCCAGAAAGCACTGCTCGAATCGCAGGTTCTGAAGCGAGACCAGTGCGCTTCCCTGGGACCTTGCCAAGGTCCCAGACACGTCACTTTTGTCCCCGGTCCCTGCAGGAGGGCTTGTATTTCGCAGCAGGCTCCGGCCGGCAGCTGCGAGGCAGGGAGGCAGCTTGCGATGCCGGGCTCCCAGAAGCCCAGACGGCAAAGAAGCTCAGCTCAGCGCTAAGGATAAGGAAAGCCCTGGGAAGAGAGAAAGGCAGAAGAAAAGGAGAGTGAGGGGTGCAGGTCAGGCCCTGGTTGGGCTGCCCCCTCTCCACTATCAGGAGGCAGATGCACCCGATCAATGAGAGAACCTGAGAAAGGATCCCCAGGCTCTCATCAGGAGGGAGAGGGGAGCCTTCTGCAGCACGGGAAGGGCCCTCGTCTCTATTTCCATCTCCTAGCATGGATATACCAAACCCGCAACCCTCAATTGGGTAGGATTGAACCACTGGTTTGGAAATGAGCCTGTCATAGCACTTGCTCGGGGCAGGTGAAGGGGGGGGGGGACACAGACAATGCTGCAGTAGCAGGAATATGTCAGTGGCTGTAGGTGCTTAAAATAGGCGAGATGCTCTTGGGGAAGTAGAGACCGAGGGCACTGGGCTTCTCAATGTACTGATTTTGCAGCAACTTAGTGCCTGTATCAGCTCCTGCGATGGAGGCTTCCTTCCACCCCTAAAGTGGGCTGATCCAGCTTCCTGATGTTTCCTGTAGAAAGGGATTTCTTTCCCTCTGACTACAAAAGAAACCCCACCACCCTAAATAACAAACACCTGAACATGCCTGTCTTCCTGAGCTCTGTGTAGAGTATGACCCCTGAATTATTTTTCTGCAGGGCCTGAGTCCTAGCAAAGATTAACAAATCCAGCCCCTGGCAGGTGGGAGGATGCTGGCTGGGCATCTTCCTCCAAGCAGCAGCCAGGCACAGTGGGCTGGACTGGGGTGCCTCTGACTCCCACCCCACGGACCCATTTGTATGCACTTTGAAGGGGGCGCTGATCCTTATAAACTTTCCCATTGGGATAAGAACCTGAAAGCACCAAGACTGGCCCTCACATGCCCTGGTGCAACACTGCACATTCTCTTTGAGGACTAAAGTCCTCTTTAGCCCCAGAACTGGGGAGCTGTATGTATAGGATATAAATTAATTGCCAGTTCTCATAAGAAAGCACTGCTCAGGGCCCAGCCCTGGTGAGCCCAAGAGGAAACTGAAAACAGGAGCAATTTGAACTGGAGTATCTGAATCAGGTGTTGTCCTGGAGCTTCGATGTGCAGTGTCCAAACTTCCAATGGCAGGAGCTGTGTGGCTTTCCCAAGGCTGCATGTGAGGGGGTCTGTGGCTTGTGCAGAGATTCAATCCTGGGGCTGTGCATCATCCAAAAAACCCATCCATAATTCCCATTAACTTCTAGAAATCTTGGATCCCATTTGGGCCCTCCCTGTCCTTTTCCTTTGTCCTTGCTGGGTGCTGGGCAGGAAAAGTTCCAATTTACCTGTAGTCTGTCTCCTGGCAGGTTTTAGTCCAGAAAACCCCTACTTTGGGCTCATCAGCTGGAGGCTGTGACCCTCATTAGCCAGTCTGGCTCAGTGGTGCTGACCTTGTGATTTCTTGGGGCCAGTTCCACATGGGCCCTCAGCATCTGCTCAGTTTCGGGGATCTCTACCACAGGGAAGGCCGAAGTCTTTGCCCAGCATCGACTGGGGCTTTTGGGATGTGCAAGGAGCATCAGACAGCTGTGTCACTGGAGAGAGGGCACCTCCCAGGTCTTGGTGGCAGAGTTGTGTCCCTCTGGATCTCAGAGCTCCCTGGCAGGGGGCTCTGGCACTGCACAAGGGATGGCATGGTGTACTTTGCCACTTCTCTGTGGAGACAAGCTGACATGCTCAGGGCTGGTGAGCAGGCTTTGACCCATATTCCCAGTATGGGAAAGGGTTGGAGAACCCCAGGCTGGTATTGGAGAAATGCAAAGGCAGCTACAGCTCTGGGGCCTGAGAAAGCCCCTGTCCGAGGGCAGCCTCCCGGCCCTGCTGGCCCCAGCCCTCACTCCCTCCCTCTTCTCCCAGCTCCTCCTAACCACAAGGACTTTGGTTGATGGAGCTGGCGCCAGTGAGTTCCCTGAAGAGTTCAGAAGTCAAGAACTGAGGCAGGTACGGGGAGGGGGGGAAACCCGACCCCGGCAGGCAGGCAGGGCTGGGCCGTGGCGGGGAGACGGCCGGCAGGGCACCGGGCACCGCTGCTCATGGGGCTGAGGGATGGCTGCTGCTGCTGCCCACTGAGCCTCTACGGCCTCCCCGGTGTGGAGCCGTGGTCGTGGGTGACCTGATAATGGTGGAGGGAGGGTGGCAGGAACCTACAAACACTGGCGTGTCTGTGTGTATCTGATTGCACAGGTATAGTGGTCGTTAATGCATATTATAGGAGTGAATGTGCTTGCTTGAATGCATACGATTGTGAAGGTGTGAGGGAGAACGCATGTGTGTGTGAATATGTGTAAGTGCCGGAAGGATTGTAAGTATCTGTGAGAATGGGGAACAAGGGATAAGAATGCACAGATGTAGGTGTGTGCAATTGAATCTGTGGGACTGGGTGTCAGCCTGTGAGTTCATGGGAGTGTTTGTGTCTAAGGGAGGGTGTTTGAAATGCCGTGTGAATGGACATGTGCATGAGAATGTGCATGGGATAGTTATGTATATGGCGGTGAGTGAGGAGGTGTAAGGGAGTGAGCGGCATGGCTTTCTATGCCAGTGCACTTGTATTGCGTGGAGACCTCCACGGCTCCCCCTCGGCCACTGACCCACCAGCACGCTGAAGGCACAGAGGACAGCGGTGGGGGGAGGACGGAGCAGGCTGCCCCGTGCGGACAGAGCACAAACCAGGGAGTAAACTCTCGACCGGGACCTCCGGGCCGCGCTGGGCAGAAACGGAAACAGCAGCATGGGGCAGGAGCCGACAGTGTCCCGTCCCCCCCCACCAGCGGCTCTGCCCCAATACCCCTAACCCCGTCTGCGCGGAGCGGGAGCACAGACGGGAGGCCCAAATAAATTTTGCAGCAAATTACAGCCGCGGCTTTCGATTTTTTGATGTATTTATTTCTTCATTTGTTTAGACCTTTATGTTTTTAACGAAAACACTCATTACCCGCTGGCAGGCTCGGCGGCTGTTCCGGCGGCGCTCCCGGCAGCAGCGGGTGCTCCTCTTAGCCTTCGCCCCGGCACTGCCCCGGGGGGAGCAGCTGGGGCCGGAGCTCGGCCCGGGGGAATGAGCTCCCCCAGTTCTCCGGTGGGAAGTGCGCCCCAGGTACCCATTGCCTCTTTCCATGGTACCCCCTCCACGGGCCTGGCTCTCATGGGGGCTTTCCTGGCCGCTCCCCTGTCCCCGTTCTGGCTACAGGAGATGGTGGAGACCCCCACCCCCTTCCTCCGCGGCTTTCTGAGAACTGCTGGCTTCAGATTGAGAACACCCCTCCGGAGAAAAGGGGCCAGTCGGGCCTGGAACCCCCGGCTTCAGCCCCTCACACGGGACCAGTTGGCAGCTCACGGTGATTGCGGCCCAGGACGTCATCCTCCTCCCACGGAGGCTGGCAGCCAGAATCCCTTTGCCCAGCAACCCACAACCACATACTCTGGGACGAAACGTTTCCCTCTTCTGCCACGGAGTACCTGCTCCTTCTTTACCCACCCCAGTGCCCTGAGCTGACTTTATAAGGCCGAGACGAGTGATGATTTTTTTTTTTTCGGGGGGGGGGGGGGAGAAGCTGGGGAAGAAGAAATTCCTTTTCTCTTGTGCTCTTCTCTGCTGTCATTCACTCTGCTCCTTTCAGCATCCAGCCAATGGAGAGTGAGGGCCCGGGAGCAGTAGGCCTTGGGTAGCGTGATTGATGGGCAAGCGGGGCGCACACACTCGCACTCCGTCGCGGCCGCTCTCTGTTCTGCACCTCTCCGCGGGGCTCCCGGCTCCCCACCGCCCGAGGCGGCGAGGGGTCTCCGGGGCACCTTCGTGGGGGTGTGGGTCTCTGTGTGTGTGGCTTGGGTGAGCGACTCGTGGCTTGGGGTGGTGGTGTCTTGGTGGCGGTGGGGTGCTGGGACTCATCGGAGCGGGTGGGGTGTCGCGTCTCTGCTCCCGGAGACTGTTGGTCCCGTGGGGACATAGGGGACGTCGCGGTTGTGTCTCGAGTGTACAGCTCCCGCACCCCGGCGGGGCACGACTGTCTTGTCCTGGGCTGCGGGGTTGTGCAGCTCCCGTGTCCCGGTTGCGCATGGCTCTGCTGCTGGCTCTGCGGGCTGAGCGTGTGGCTGCCGTGTCCCGGCAGTGTTTGGCTTTGCTGCTGGGTCTTGGGGTGCACAAACACTGCGCTATGGGACTGAGAGTGTAACCGGTGAGTCCGGGTTGTGCGCGGCTCCGTTGCCGTGTTTAGGGGCGGTGCGGGGCTGTGCTGCCCGGCTCGGGGCGGAGGTCCGGCCCCGGTGCCCTGGGGCGTTGTACGCGACTCCGCTGCCGGGTCTGGGCGGCGGCTGCCGTCCTGCGGCATGGAGCACCTCGGGGCTCACCACCTGCATCAAGGCCAAGCCGAGCCCATCAGCTTCGGCATCGACCAGATCCTCAACACGTCGGAGCCGGGCAGCTGCATGGTATCGCACCCGCGCCTGCAGGACTCGGCGGACTACGGGTTGGGCTGCATCGTGGGCAGCGCCTATAACACGGTCACGGGTGGCTACGGGGCGAGCGGCGGTGCTACCGGAGCCTACACCGGTACCTCCTGCAGCATGGGCGGCCTGCCCGGCTCCTACAACGTGAACATGGCGGTGAGCATGAACGGCAACACCTTGAGCTCGGCCGGGGGGGTGATCCGCGTCCCGGCCCATCGCCCTGTGGCCGGCGGCGTACACCAGCCCCTCTCTGCCGCTGTACCGGCGGTGAACGGCATGAACAGTATCACGGGGCTCACCTTCCCTTGGATGGAGAGCAACAGGCGGTACACAAAAGACAGGTTCACAGGTGAGTCGGGACACGGGGACCCCCTTTTCCCTTCCTGCTCCCGCCGCCCTGATCCCTTTCCTGCCGCCTGGCCTCGGCGCTGCAGCCAGTGCCCACCGAAGAGACAGGATCCGGCCCCGGGTGGAGAGGCCTGGCTTGCCCCGGGAAGTCGATCCCGGAGGAGACCAGGAGCAAGAAGTGGACAAACGGGTGCACTCAGTCCCTCCTAAATGCGTTTTATTATAATTTTTAAATTATTTTACATTATTCTTTTTTTTTTTACTTGATTTTTGTTGCTCGTCGTTTAGTGGTGGATTCGGTTTGGTTTTGTTTTCTCGTTTTTCCCCGGGATGCTGCTCGGTAAAGGCGAGCAAGGAGGAAACGGGATGGCCAATTCCGCACACCTCCCACAGCCCCGGGCACGGCTGCCTGCTCCCCGCCGCCCTACCCAAAGCCCGGGGAAAGTTTCTTTTCAAAGAGAGGGTTATTTCGGAGGCAGAGCCCTGCCCGGCGGGAAGGGAGACCCTCGCCCGCACGGGAAGGCCGGCCCGCTGCATATCGCTCGCAGAGCTGTTTTCCCCGCGCGTACTGTAACCCGGCTGGTTAATCTCGGCTGCGAGTTTCAGGTCAGCCTTTCCCCCTCCAAAAGGGACTTTTTTCAGCCCCGAGAAGAGCGGGGCTCGGGCTGGAGCCGCTTTTCAGACCCGCCGCCTTTTCCATGTGTACCTGGGCTCGTCCTTCTGCGCTCATAAAGCAAAAATTCGAAACAACGAAAATAAGAAAACAAAAAAGCAGCAAAATTGCAATAGGGAAAAGAATCGCCCTCTGCTCCTGCAGCGCCAGCAATCGCTCCTCTCCCGGGGCAGAAAGCGAGGCCCGGGTTTTGGAAGCTCACTTTTAATTACGAACCGAAGGTGTTTGGCTCTGGCACGGCCACGGGTGAACCGAAGGGCCGTTGTCCTGGCAGGCAGCGGGCTGGACTTCTCGGAGCTTCTTCCCGGCCCGGCCCCGCCGAGAGTTTTTCTGCCAATTATTTTTCTCTTTGGGAAAAAGAAGGGGAAGAAAAAATAAAAGAAAATAAAAAGAAAAAAAAAAGAGACAAATTATATTAAAACCCTAAGCTAAACAACGATCACAACTCCCATTTCTAGCCCGGGAAGTTATTTCCCGCTCATGAAACGCTGGGCCGAGCACGGTGAAGTTACCCAAACGAAATTAAACCAAGCCCCGTTCGCAGGAAGAGCAGAGCCCCGGCAAGGCGCTAGCACCGGCTGCCGCTTCCACCACCCTCTCCGGGCACTTCACCGGGCAAGCGGCCGCCTTCCCCGCAGCCAAACTCGAGAGGTGCCCGGCGGATGTCCGCAGCACCCGGGGAAGGCGCCGGGACCGCCGCCGTTTTAGAGCCCGTGCGCAGTGTTGGTGGGGAAGCTGCGGCTTCGCAGCGGGGGGGTGCCCAGCCCAGCGCGCGGGAGCCGGAGCCCCTCTGCTGATATGTCGCTGCTTGCTTCTTTGCCTCTCATCCCCCTTCCTCCCGTGTCCCCCCCAGTGGCCCTCTCACCCTTCACTGTAACACGCCGTATAGGTCACCCCTACCAGAACCGCACGCCCCCCAAGAAGAAGAAGCCGCGCACCTCCTTCACCCGCCTGCAGATCTGCGAGCTGGAGAAGCGTTTCCATCGGCAGAAGTACCTGGCTTCAGCAGAACGCGCTGCCCTGGCCAAGGCCCTCAAGATGACTGATGCCCAGGTGAAGACTTGGTTCCAGAACCGACGCACCAAGTGGAGGTGAGGAGCTGGGGGGGCAGCCCAGGAGGAGCAGGCCTGCTGCCAGCTGCCTTGGTGGCTGCACATGGGGGTACGAACCGTGTGAGCGTGTAGGGTGTGTGTCACACGTGTGTGAAAGTCAATTTGAACGTACTCACACATGCAAACACATGTGTACATGCACAGCCACGTGTGTGCCTGTGGGCATGAATGTGTACGTGTGCGTAGGCCATGTGTGCACATGCCTGTGCATGTGCATGCATGTAGCATGTGTGAGCATGTGCGCTCCTAAGGGGTCATGTCCAAGCAGGGTATGCATGTGTCACTGCACAGCTTGAGTGGGGATGCTTTTGTGTGAAGGCCATGTGCCCACGTGTGTGAGTGTGTGTGCTGGAGGTGTGCGTGCAAACTGGACACCTGCATGGGGATGCGTGTGCGATGTGTGCGCAGGCTGTGTGCATTCCACGCGTACTATATGTGAGCACAAGGGGTCTACGTGCAAGCAGGTGTGCACGCATGCAGCGAGGCTGAATGTGTGTGCGCGTACACACGTGTGCAGGATTTATGTGTGAGGGTGCTGTGCGGGGGGTGCGGTCAGAGGTACTGGAGGGCATCCGGCGCCTCTTTTCCCGGCGGTGGCTTGTGCGAGCCCCGGTCCCGCCCCGGCGGTTGACCGAGCGGGGATCGGTGGCTGAGCCCGTCGGAGCGGCGGCAGCGGGACCCCCGGCGCCGAGGTAGGGCCGCACCCGGCGTGGGCCACATCCTGCACCCGGGGCTGCCGGGATACCGAGCTGTGCATCACGCGAAGGTTTTTCACCCCCGCGGGCTTTAGGGCACCTCCTTGCCAAAACGTTTTCTTTTTGTTCCCCTGCCGGGCGTGTCGGTAAAGCCGGGCAAGAGAGGAAAAGGAGGCTCCATTGCCGTGACCCTGACCCTCCCAGGCTGCGGCTTCCCGGGATGTCCCCAGGGGAAGCATCCTTTGTCCTGGGAACATCCCCTGCTCCCCGCGGCTCAAGGCAGAGGACTGTTGTTTCGTGCTGGGTCTAGGCAGGCAGTAGATTCTTCAAGGCAGGGAAAAGGACTTCCCCACAGCCTCTCTGAGAGTGAATGGGACAGGGAGTGTCCGAGGATGCTGAGGTTGGATAAGAAATGAGGTTCAAAGAACTTGAAGCCGAGAGTGTGCGTGAATCTCCCCCCTCAGCGATTCCTTCCCTAAGCAGCATGCACGAGCAACTCCCCAGGTGCCAGGAAGTCTCTAGCTGGAGTCATCTCTGTTGGCCACGGGCAGAGTCCTGAAGAAGGAACTGCCATGGCCTGCAAAGCAGGGTCAGCTATGTCTTCTAACCTGGTTTCCTAAGGAAGTGAGGCAAATCCATCTGTCAATACTCCTTGCATTTGTTGGCTAAGTTCGGCTCCCTTTGGCAGTGAAGAGAAGGATACAAAGCTATTCATCTGTTTCATAAAAAATAGCTGGGGAAAGAGAAACAAACTCTTGGTTCTGCCTAAGGGAAAGGCTGCAGCCTGACCTCAGCAGAAGTCTTAGCCATGGGAGAATCCTCACTGGCCTGAGCCTGAGGAGTGCAAACTTGTAAGCTCTGCTTGTTTACATCAATGTAAGTTGGGTGTTGTGATGGAGATGTGGGTGCCCCTGTCTGGTAAGGCACCCAGCTCACTGCTCTGGGCCCCTCCACAGGGCAGTGAGCTCTGAGCAGTGCCTGGGGTGCTGGGTGCTGGCAGGAGCCAATTGCAGGCACAGTCTGAGCTATGCAGGAGGGAATATCTGAGAAAAGAGTTGCTCTAAGGCCCCTGAGGGATTTAACTGTTTAAATAAATGCAGGCTGAGAGGAAGAGTCTTGCCTCTGCCCCTTGCCCAGGAGTCTCTGCTGTAATAAGTGGGCTGTGTGATCCCCTCCTTAGGTTTGGGCTTTTAATTGAGACACGGGCATCAAGGTTCAGTTCCTTCCAGGCAGATCTGAACTTGTAGATCATAGCCTGACATAATGCATGGATTTACCAGTTGCTTAGAGCAGGGAGATATTTGGGAGCCTGGGTGCTCACAGCCATCCTGTTCCTGACTGCTCTGGATGTGGGGCTCCTGCTCTCCTCCTGGAGCATCTCTTCATTGTGCAGGGAGTCATTAAATATTCATCAAGGCAGAGATGCTGTGCAGGGAGGGCCAGTGCTGTTCTGAGCCCCCTCTCCTCAGGATGTCTGATGTGAGATGTTGACACAGTGATTAGAGCAGGGACTGAGCCTTGAGCTACATGCTCCATGGTGGGAGCCTTGGCTGCATGCCTGGAGGCTTGCGTCCCATCAGCCACATCTAGCTTTCACCCACTTGCCTGCTGGGGAGCCAGGGACCTGCCTCCCTGCTCTCCGAGATTATCACTGTGGAGCTCGGGACTGCCACTTCAAATCCCCACAGCCAAAGACGATGAGGCATCTCTCATCCCCCTGAGCTGCTAAATTAAAACGCTGCCGTTTCCCCAGTCACTGATCCACAGAAGTTGCCGGAAGAGCATCAGCTGAGCCCGGGAGTGTGTGGAAGAGAGAGGGGGTGCTTTGGGGACCCTCCTGGGCTGGCACTGTGAGCTGCCCTTGGGTTTTGCCAGTGGCATCACTGGAGGTGCCAGGAGATGTTCACCCCTAAAAGCAGAGGTAACCACATTGTGCAGCCTCCAGACTGACCTTGCTGCCACCCAAGCAAGGGATGGGTGGGATTTTCATTGTGGATTTAAGCATGTTCAGGTCTTTTCTACCTATCTCACCCCCTTCTCCAAGAGATCCCGGAGCTGGAACACTATCAGCACTGGAAAGGACCCAAGCAGGCCCCTTAATTCCCCCCCTCGGCAGGGTCAGCTCTGCTGGTTCACCCCAGACAGATGCGTGTCCAACCTATTCTTAAATATAGCTCCTGTACCTTGTTTAGACAGTTTATTCTGGGCTTTGAATCTTCTCACTGCTAGAAATGTTTCTAGTCTTTAGCCAACATTTTGCTGATTTTTGTCCTGCCCTCCTTGGGCGTGCTGGTGCCCTCATCCAGACTCCTGACAGCTGGTCTCCAGAGCCCAGCAGAGGAGATGGGAAGGGGATACCCAGCGTGATGTTGTCTATCTCCCAGCCGCATGGCACTGCCAGTCATGTTGTCTCACCTCAGTCCTGCCCATGCTTCTCATTCGTTGTGCACTTGGCTCTCACTGCTGGTACAGGGCACATTTGCAGGGAATCCCACCTTTTGCAACCCTGTCATGTGCTCCTGTGGGTGTTTTGGCTCTGCTTGGCTTTTTCCCATGGGTGGAAAACAAACCAAAGCTGTGGGCTGCTCTTGGCTCTCTGTGGTCAGAGCAATTTTTGCTGGAGCTAGTAAGATACAGCCCAAGTCCCCAGTTTAAGGGACTTACTGGCAATTTGAGCGGAGGATGTTTGCCTACGCCATGGCTAGGCACTCTCTTTTGCTACCCCCTCCAGCTTGAAGCATCCAGCACAACCTATTCTTCCAGGAGATACCCCTCCTTTGCTTCCCCAGCCACATCTAACTGCTCTGTCTCTCCTAGGAGGCAGACAGCAGAGGAGCGGGAGGCTGAACGGCAGCAGGCGAACCGCATCCTCATGCAGCTGCAGCAGGAGGCCTTCCAAAAAACCATCAACCAGCCCATCCAAGCCGACCCCATCTGTGTCCACAACTCCTCTCTCTTTGCCCTCCAGAACCTCCAGCCTTGGTCTGACGACTCCACCAAGATCACCAGTGTCACCACTGTTGCTTCTGCTTGCGAATAAGGCTAGCACCCGCTGGTGGCATATACACCTTCTGCTGGTGGGTTGTCCCTGGGGGGACACAAGACATCACTGGTGGGACACGTGGCATCCCTGTTTCTCCCTGGGGAAGGCTGTCAACCCGCAGTCATCTGGCCTCATGTGCATCCTATGTGTTCAGCTGGGGAAAGCCTCCACAAGGACCAAAAGGAAGGGAAACCACCCCAAAACCTCTCCTTGCCCGTGGGGTTGCTGGAGCAGTGGTGGTATCTTGCCTCCTCCCAACCCTTTTGTTCTCTTGAAAGTCTCCAGTGCCGATCATGAACTTGCTGACTGCTGCCAGACAAAAGCCCAGCTCTGACACATGGCTGCCGGCATTCACCCAGCTGGGAAAGAAAACTTCCTTTGGATTCTGCTAGCACAGTGCAAAGCCTGGGGTCATCCTTATATATTCGTGTATATACATATACATATATATATATATGTATACTTTGTACTGATGGCTTGAAACAAAAGGAGGAGGCTCCCTGGAAAGCGCCTCTGCCATGAGCCTCCTCTGGTTGACCGTGCTGGAGACGTTCGGGGAAGCAACAAATGGAGGAAACAGCAGCAATTTCTGCTTGCTCCAGATGGGAACCCTTTGGATCTCACATCACTGCCACTCCTCCCCTTTTTCATTAATTTTTTCTTGCAAAGGGGAATAAGAGAAGGATCTGATAGACTCCTGAGGACGGTAAATATGATATCTCAATTGTATGAAGAGCCCAAACTGTCCTCAGCTGCCATGGACTCAGTGCCCATCAGTGTGTATTTTAATAACGAGAAGACCTGGGTGGCAGTTCTAGGGGGGTAATACAGTTTCTTTCCATGGAGTATTTCCATATCATTTGCAAAATGTTGTCCAATGTTTTATTTTATCTGTTTCCTTTTAGAAGGCAGTTCCTGACGGTAAAAATTGATTTCACTCTCAACTCTTTAACTTAGTTGTTTCTTTAATTGTACCGAGGGAATGAGACACAATTAAGCAAAGCACTTCTTATAGCAAATACCAGGAATATATATAGATATATATATACAGTATATATTTTTCAGTTACTTATAATCTAACACAGCACTGCCAATTTAAGCAGCTAGTACAAACAAGCGATCAGAAAACCTATTTTCAGTGAGATTTTTTAAGGCATTTGTTTGGGTTTGATTTCTTAAGTTATGCACTTCTAAGGTGTTTTCTGTGTACTCATTTTATAAAGTGCTTGTGTAATTTATGTGGAAACGAAAAAAATAAAAAGAAACGTCTCCAGGGTACTGAATAAATCATTTAAAGCCTTGATCTTCCCTGTCTATTAGTTCCCTTCGAAGAGGCAGCATACCATAACTACCACTGAAGCCCCTGCTATTTGCTTTTAAATGAAAATAGACTTAACGTTTCCATTTGCCTTTGCTCAGGTCCACTTGGCTTTGGAAGCTCCAGAGGTAATTTGTTGTATTTTAACCCTTTATCCTCTAAATATTTTCAGGCTTCAACCCAGCAGTGCTTTAATCGAAGCCCTTCTGGGGTCCTTGTTGAGGTGGCAGGAATTGTGCAGGAATTGGCCTTAAACTCATGTTGAATAATTTCTTGAGGAAGACCTCAGCGTGGGATCTTGCCTGGGCTGGGGCAGGTCTGAAGGCATTTGTGTCTAAAGCTTTAAATGGAAAGTGGAGTTTGAGCATGAAGAAATGTGCTAGAGTACATTTTAGAGACAAACTTTCAGCGAATTATTCTAGGGATCATGTTTTCTATTCATACTCAGCCTTACTCAAGGACATCATTCCCATCTGGGCAAGCTTTACTCAATGGAAAATCAAACTGGTGGGAAAAATCCCGTTGGTTTCCTTGGGGAATCTCCCAGCCTTACAGGCAGGAAAGCCACATTGACTTCAGCTTTGCATTTCTTCCAGCACTGAGAATTTTTGGTTAAATGATGTTGGAGGAGAGGACTGAAAAAGGTGGAAAGAGGCAAACCCTGAATCCTGACTGTCTGTGGGGTATGTGTGACAAAATGCCCAGTCTTTGACACCAGGTTGATAGTGCTCCTTGAAGCTGGGTTCTTTGGGTGCAGGATTGCTGGAGAGCTCATTATGGGAGCATATGAATAGCCTGCTTTATCCAAATCTGTTACTGCAGGATTAGGCTGAATATTTATGGCTCATTCACTCATCCAGTGTGAGTGAACACAGAGAAACATCTCCAGTAACAGAGAGACAAGAAGCCAAAACAGAAAAAAAAGAAAGAAAAATGAAAGAAAAAAACACAGGAAAATAAGTAAATACAGACAATATACACGTATTTTGGGATGTATTTAAAATATACTTGATTACTTCCCCAAAACTACTGAAGTAAAATACCTTCTATTCTTTTTCCCAAGATAAATTTCACAGACGTCTTTTGTTTGGATTCTGTTTCATGCTACAGACAGATTTTTAGGTGCTGATTATGGTAATTATTTAATACATGCTCAAATTCTGATGCAAAGATAGTGCTGGGGTTAGGGCTGACCCCCTCAGGAGACATCGGTGTGCACAGATCTTTAATGGTTTACAGTTTGTTGCAGTGTACATTTTTGTTTTCAAGGATTCTGTGTAGGAAAAAGCACCAACCACAAAATAATAATAATAAAAAAGGATGCTAGAGCTCACTGTTGATATTAAAAGTGTTTTCTATTTTATTATTATGACACATCAATATCATAAAATTTAATTCCAAGACAGCTATTTTATAATATCCACATTATTCAGTTCATATTCTGCAGTGTTCCTCAGCAAAGTTGAATGTACGATAATGCACATCCAAGGGCATGTGTTTAGATACAATATTTAGCTACATCTTGTTCTCAAAATTGTTGACTTCCTCCTTTCCTTATCAATGTTTCCTGTTAAAAAAACAGACAAAAAGAAAAAAAAAAAGAGATCTCTTTAGACGACAAAATATGGAACATTGGAACCAGAAACAGTCATCATCTGGTCTGCCTGGTCCCTGGAACAATTGCTTCTGGAAGGGGTTTCTCTTAAGATATTTCTGCTGGATTCATTTTAGAGATTGGTTTAGTGGCAGGAGGTGGGTTTGATATCTGCATATGTGCTTCCAGTTATTAATATGATGATCTCTGCCTAGACAATAAACGTTGCCTGAAATATGGTGGAATTAAATCAGTAAGCAATGACACGAAACAATGACACGTAACGATATGTTTTGTAGACTGACATCACCTCAGCCATATCCTGGGGCCATCTATACGATGTTGAAGGCTGATTTAATTTTTTGTATTATACCTATTTGGGAACAGGAATAAAATTGCATTAAGATGCCTTGAAAGTCATTTCCCCCTTCCCGCTCACTCGAAATACAGCAAATTCCAAATGTGGAATGGGAGTTAGGAAGAAATGTTTTTTCCACTGTTTGGCTGTATCTAGGAAATACAGACCAAGGCAGAGTGAATTGGGCTGGAGCGGGAAAGCCTGTGTGATACCTGCAGCTGAGGGCACATGGGCATTGCAAAAGAGTGGTCATGCACACCTTTGCCATCCACAGCACCGCCAGGGTTCAAGACTTATCAATCATATTGGGATGGCTGCGGATGTGTTAAGTTTTTCTAGGCAAAATCTGCGGGGTTGGGGGAGAAAAAGCAAGCAGAGTATTGAACATCTGTGTGGAGCTGGAAGAGACAAAACCCAGCTGGATGGACTGCGGTTGTCTGGGTTTGGTCCCAGCTCAGCAAACTATGTGGGCAAGTGGGACCAGAGGCCTGGCCCCCATTTAGCCAATTAGTTAAGCACATGAGTCATCCAGGATCAGTTGATCAATCTCTGTGGAGTGATGGGCCCAGAGAAAGACTGAATGGTCTCTGCTGGAGACTCCTGCCTTGAATGGAGCCTGCAGTTGTGCTTTTTCCTGGGCACGGGCCAGCACGTGTGGCCCCTGCAGTACGTGCATGCCCCAATTTCTGTGCGAGTAGCTTGTAAAGGCCACATGCAGCTTTTCTTGGACTGCATTCCCCCACTTATGGGTCATTCGTTGTATATTTAGTGCTACTTTTCCTGTAGCAATATCTGTGAGAGTTACCTGTCATTTGCTGGAGGAAGATCCAGCAAGTGTACCTGTCCTCTGTACAGTTTGTATAACTGATAATAAAAGGAGGCTCTGACCCCACCAACACCCATATAGAGGACCATTTTCATTACCTAGCCACTACTGTAGATCAGCATTTTTAGGTGTACTCCTTATTAACCGTCCCACCCTTCAAACAGGATGCAGGACCCCAGCCTCTTCCTTGCTGCTGAGGACAGCTTACATGCAGACCTGGCCTAGATGGAGTAGAAAACACAAGTGGATTTACCAACCAAACTGAAAATGGCTTCGCTGAGAGCTGTTTGGGTTATGGTAAAAAGCCAGCCCTGTCTGGGGTCCCGGGACAGCTGGAACCTTTTGAATTAATCGTCCCCCCCCCCCCCCACCAGAAGCAGACTGGCTGAGTGACACTGATTTCTTTGTGCAGCACTGAGCTTTGGCAGCCGCTCGGTTGAAAAACGTTTGTGAAATACAACATGGAATGACCAAAATACCCCGGGTTGGAATTTTTGTAAGTGAAAAAGTCTTAATTTGTGAAGAAAAATTAGATTTCACAGAAACACAAAGTGATTTGGGTTGGAAGGGACCTTAAAGAACATCAGGCTCTGAATATCAAAGGAAGAAGAAAAGCACAAAAAGCTGATAGATTATCGCAAGAAGCTGCTGCTGAAGGCAGCCCAGGGTGTCTGGCTTTGCAGATCTTTTGTCTGTCAGCCTAGCTGGGACCTCGATGGGTTTTTTATTATTGTTATTATTATTAACGTTTTCCCTTTGTTACAGTAGGAGATTTCTGTTTGATGTACCAGTGCTTGCCCAAGATTAGGACAGAGATTCTTTGCCCCTATTCCATTGACCAGAAACTCCTGGTTATTTTGGTAGGTTTAAATGGATATACACATTTACTCAAGTCAAAATTGCATTCAAAGAGATCCCATTTTTCCCCCCAAAAAGACACCAAAATCCCCTTGATTTTCCAAGTCTAGAAATTAATTTTGGCTTTCTTCTTTTTTCTTGCGTTCACAGTTAGCCGTGGGAAGCATGGGGCTGGCTCTGGCAGCTCTTAGCTGTGGAACTCCTGATCACACCCCAGCCTCCAGCTGAAACTCTGTGACCTGAAGGTGTGCTAATTCCTTGCTAAAGAGAGCTGCATCCCCCCCGGCCCTGCATTCCTTGGGGCTGGAAATTCAGTACTTACCTTCAGATCAGTCCTTTGCCTCTCTGCTTCTGGAGTGAAAATGAACTGAGCAGAAATAGACGGGGAGTCCCTGCTCTGATTTCTGAGCAGGAAGGAGCAAGGCTTGAGAAAACTTGTTTGCTCCTTGCCTGCAAAGAATGCAAACCCGCTGGTCTGAGTGCTGCGGTTAACTGTCTGTCTCTCTTAGAATCCAGACGCCTAAAAATAACAAAGAAGTGATTAAAAAATATCAATCAATACATACTTCTTTTAACTACGGTTGGGAAACAGTACAAAGATGGGGATAGATGAAAACACAGAGGAAATCTCTGTTTCCTAAGGACTCTCCCGTCTCAGCAAGAGGGATATTTTGGGAAGTCACTTTGTTTCACGATTGGTACCTGCTTTTGCCAATGCTTGGCTTTTGGGCAAGTGTCAGAGCTGGCATTTGGTTTGCTCAGCGGGAGCACGACAGAGCCTGGACTGTCAGGTATGTTGGACACAAATGTGCTGAGGGGCAGGGCTTGACCGCAAGATCTCCCCATGTAAAGTGGCAGAGTGAAAAAGGAAGGTAAAGTCAGGGAAAAAGGTTGCTCAAGGTTGTCATGAGGAAGTACACTGAATTGTGGGCAGGCATCTGCCCAGCTCTCCCTCTGCAGGGGTAAGAGCTTCCAAAGCTGATCCGGCTCTTTCCACAAGAAATCCCTGAGAGCCTGGGGTAGAAGAGGGAGTCCACTGCAGCCAGGCAGAGGGAGAAGGGGGCAAACACCAGCCATGATATACCAGGAAGCTGCTTGTTTGAAAGCCACAGAAAAAAGAAAACTCATGTGCCTGCAGCCTCATGGGATATGGGGAGAGGTGGGGGGAGGCGACTGGGACTTGGGGTCCTGGTCCAGCATGGGTTGGGCAGAGGAGGGTTGCCCCCCCTAGGGGCTACACCCATCCGTCTCTCCCTGTCACAGGTGATGTGCTGGAGGGGTTCTCAGGGTATAGAGATGTCACAGCATGAAGCTGCTGCTGAATTTGAGGTCCTGGCTATAACATCCCGGGGTGACAGGCACGGAGCACAGCAATAACTGCTGGGCCATACCCAGGGCTCCATCTTCCTTCCAGGATTAAGCTCCAGGAAGTTTTATACACATCTACAACACTCTTGGGTTTCTGCCATTGCCAGCCTGTGCTGTCCTGTCATTGGAGAGACTCTTGTGACTCCACAGGGACATGTCCTGCCCACCAACACAGCTGCATGCAGAGGCAAGGGAGGGATCTGCCAAGGGGGCATTCCCCACCACGGCCATCCTCGTGGAAATGCCTGAACAGATCTGCCTTTCATTTTGGGATGTAGTGAAAACTAATGTTGAAACCTCATCAGTTGTTATGAGAGGTCTGACACCTGCTTTGGCCATAGCTCACACCACCATGTCCAGGGGCAGGAGATGGGATGCAGAGTGGAGCGTGCCCCCCAGAGAGAAGACTAGAGGGATCTGTTGGTGGACCCACAACAGTTCCCATGCAGTCTCCCTCCAGGCATGGTCCTTTGATGATCTGGTGGTATATGTACACTTGGGCAGCACTGTGCTACACAGCAACAGGCAGAAACAAGACTCACAGCAGCCAGGAAAGGGAGTGCATAGCCCGTGCTGGGACCATGGGTGCACTGTGTATGGCAACCCTGGGGAAACACACCACAGCCATGACAAAGAAAGCCTAGGAACAGGCAGGGGCACACCTACAACATTATCCACTGGAAAGGGTTTTCTGAAAGTGCTTGTGGCTGCAGACCCTGCCAAAGAGACAAGCAGTGAGGGTAGTGTCCTGTTGCTGAACATCTCCTGTGTCTCACGAGCCAGTTTTTTTCTCTTCCCTGTGACAAGTGGGAATGCAGCAGGTAGGTTCTGACTCCCTAGTCCACTTCCTGGAGGAAACCCGGGCTGTGGCTGATAGCTTAGCCCAAACTGGTCCTGGTGGGATGGTGGGAGTGGAGAACCCCCATACAAGAGATGGGGTGGTAGGAGTGGGTGACTATTGCCTGGCAGTGCTACAGATGCTGCCTCGTGTGACTCTCACCCCGAAGTCCTGTACCCCCCCTCCTTTCACCTTCAGAACACCCACCCTCCCCCTTTCCCTTTACTTACCTTTATTTTAAGGGCCAATGGATATTTTCTGCGTGGGAGCCATGGGACCTCAGGTATCTCTGCAGCGGATGGAGAAAGGGGTGCTTGCCTTACCCCTCTGCCCTCCAAAAGATGGGGTCTAAGGCAAGACAACCCCTTACACAAGTGCCTGGAGACAAACAGGGGTCAAAGCTTTTCATGTTCCCCCCATGGCACCATGCCTTCAACAGATGAATCTGGTGCACGGTGACCCCGGCCAGAGCTGCAGGACGCTGGCCACCTCTCCGGCCACATGTGGGCACCCATGGGTGAGTCAGACAAGCAGGACTGGGGGGGGGGTGTATGGTGGTGAGGCATAACCGGCCCCTCTGCTCGCTCCTGCGCTGGTGGGCAGGGGAGCTGCCGTCGAGCATCCCCCTGCCGGCGCTGGGGCAGAGCAGGAACGAACGGCGGGTACCGAGCTCCATCTAGGGGCCGGAGTGAGCCTGCCGCTGCCCCCCAGACCCTCCCTTCACAGCGCCGACACTGCCCCGTCTGAGCAAGGTGTGGGGTTCTCCCAAGCAGTCCAGTCCCAGGCTACACAGGAGGCAAGAAGGACCGCAGACCGAGAGCTGAGAGATTCGGAGCATGGATTCGGCCGAATTCAGAACTCCCCAGCAGGATTTAGAAGTGAGACTTTCCATGGATGCCCTCTCTTCTTGTGATGGGTAGCGCTGAAAGGAAATGCGGCTGGAAGGGACATGGCGGTGCTGACTGACGGCCGTTGAACGTGAGCCACCTTGTGCCCAGGCAGCCAAGATGGCCAACAGCATCCTAGGTTGCAGCAGAAATAGTGCAGCCAGCAGAGGCAAGGAAGTGACCATCCCCTGTACTCGGCGCTGGTGAAGCTGCACCTTGAATAGTGTGTTCAGTTCTGGGCCCCTCACTGCAAGAGAGACATTGAGGTATGAGAGCATGTCCTAAAAGGAGGTTGTAGTGAGGTGGGGTTGGTCTCTTCTCCCAGGTAACCAGTGATAGGACAAGAGATAGCGACCTCAAGCTGCACCAGGCGTAGTTCACATTGGACATTGAGAAAAGTTTCCTCATCAAAAGAGTGGCTGGGCACTGGAACAGGATGCCCAGGGCAGTGATGGGATCACCGTCCCTGGAAGTGTTCAAAACCCGTGTGGATGAGGCCCTTAGTGACGTGGTTTAGTAGAGGACTTGGCAGTACTGGGATTGGACTTGATCTTAAAGGTCTTTTCCAGCCTAGTTGATTCCATGATTCTATGTTTGGGTGTGCTGGGCAGTGTCAGGATAGTGTGTGTCACTGTGTGCAGAACCACTGCTCAGGAACTATAGCCACAACAAGCACATAAAATTGAGACCCCTGTGAGCCCCTGACTCCCAGAGCTACAGCAAGGTACAGAGAAAGGGGTCTGGCTCCATCCCTCTCCTTGTGGCTCACACAGTGCAATAAGTATTGGGGCAAGCAGCTGGGATCTTTTAGGCACAGAGGGATGATCTTTGCTAAAAGCAGGTGGCTGCAGCAGCTCTTTAGGACAGCCAAAAATCTCCTTGTATGAATCAAAAGAGAAAAAAATAAATCCAAAAAATGCTAAACAAGATAAATAATAAAGCAATGTTTTCCTCTTTGTGGCACAGGAAGTCAGTAAAGCTCAAGGAAAACACCTGTATTTTATTATCACATATTTGTATGTTTAATGCAATTAAAACAAGAGTCTGGGGCGAGCTGCAGGAAATCAAAGCACTTAATGGTGCAGACACAAACCCTCTCTCCTCCTTCCCCAAAGGTGATTTGAACCAGTTTAAGCAAATGTGTCTTTGTCTCTTAAAATAATTATGTGATTTAGAGACACTTTTCCCTGGCTCACATCAAATGGCTTTAATGGGGTCTGTGTGGATGTGTGTGCACGTCTGATTAACAAGTTATTGCTTTTTAAAGTTGTATTTATTCCCCATATTCACCAGAAAAGTAATTCTCTCTGAGAGGGGATTATTTGTGTTCCACCATCGCTTGGCATTTATTCCATGGTGCATTTAGTAGTGAAAAGGTGCCCAGAGGGCAGAGGCCACGATGTGATCTGAAATGATACACTGAATTCAGGATGAACCTCCTCTGGGTGGTCTTCTCTGATTCCTCTTTTTAGCGTGGTTTCCAAAAGAAAAGCAAGAGTTTTGAGTGCCCTTGCATATGTGGGTCCATTCAGGTGACTCAGGTGTATGTGTGTCTAATCTCTGTCTAATAATTTTTTTCATCTCTGGCCAAATTTTGGCCAAATTTTGTCTAATCTCTTGGCCCTGCTCAAGTTCACGCTGAGCTCTGACCTCCGTCTGCATCCTCCTCACTGCCCTGCTCAAAATGGGGCTTCCTTGAAGCAGAGGAGAGCTGGCAGCAGTCCTGCCAGCCTGTGATGGGGACCAGAAGGTGGATTTAACTCCTGCCACCACATGAGTGGCAGATGTCATTGGTGGCATCACCTCACAGGTGATCCTGCTGTCCTTGTCCCACAAAGACCTGTCAGTGCTGGGGAGAAAAGGGATGTTTTGGGGGCTGGGAGAGCATGGAGGAGCCAGGCTGCATTTCCAGCCTCCCCAGCCATAGCTGGGCTAGCCAAGGAGTGGTGTCCCCAGACTCTCATGGTGATGCTGAGTCCGCTTCCTAATCTACAGAACGAGAAGAAAACTGTGAAGAGACAAAGAGTTTGGGTTTAGTGGAAGGAGTGCATAGGAATGCACAACAAGTCTGCCGGAGCACATAATTTCCTGCAGTGAGGAGAAAGCGTTAGCTCTGTAGGATAAAGCCCAGCTGAGTCCCACTTGGTGCGGTCCTCAGTCGTGGTCAGATGGCTGGGGGAGGCCAAACACTGAGCTATGGGCATGTCTGCCCTGAGCTATGCTCCTCTGTGAAGATGCTCACTGGGTGAGCTGCTTCATTTACCAGTTGTGCTGGAGGCACAGGATTCTCCCGGGAAACTGAGCTCTGTCACTGAAGCAGCTAATTTCTCCTCACAGGTATTTGGCTGCTTCAGGGAAGGGTAAAGGGAAGTCTCACATGTAAATAATCAGAGCAGTCTGGGGACCAAGGGGGCTGTGACAGCTCAGCCACAACCAATCTGTGTTTCTTGGAGAGAAATATCACCAGCACTGACATGAGAGGTGCAAGAAAGAGGGCTTACAGTTAAAGAATCAGGCTGTTCATGGCATAAATCTTGTGTTAACAGGTTGAAGAGATGGTCTCAGTAGGATGTCTGCAATCTCAGCCACTGCTACAAGGGAAGAGATGGGTACCACCAAGTGGGAAACCAGCAGGAAGAGTGACATGGTGCTGTTTGCAGAGTGCCTTTGTCTAGCCATAGCCCTCATCTGGCCATGGAGTCGTGGAGCTGAGCTGGTTCCAGCAGACATGGCAGGACAACCTCCTCCATGGGATGATGGTGCAAAGACCACTGACTCTCTGGTGCTCTGGTGACCACTGTGGCTGCATGTGCCTGCAAAAGGAGCCCAGGGAACACTACTGCAGCAGCAGGATCAAGTCATTCCACCAAAGTAAGCACCAACGTTGCAAAGAAACATTCAGGGCTGCAGTGAAGAAAGTCTGGGCTATTTACCTGGGCCAGAGCACTGGTTTTGGTTTGCAGGTCTCCTTTCCCAGAACCAAATGGCTTGGATCCTGGCATTGCTGGGACTTTCCAGGAGGGTAAAATCATCCAGAAATGGGGGTAGGAATATGAAATGTTTCAGTGACTCGTTTGGGTGCAAGATTATTGTATTTTGTGACAGCAAGAGATCCTTCTTACAATTCATCTGACTTACTGGATCTCTCAGACACAACATCTTTGCCCCTTAGTTTGTGCTTCAGACTGCTCCTTCCTCTTCACTTGTAGCAAATCCCCGAGATGGATGTCAGCATTTGACTCAAGGGGCCCTTTGATGAAGAACCTACCCATCTATCCCAGCTCTACAAGGCTTCTAGCATGTTAAAAGTTGCAACTTTAACCCCAAATTGCTTTGTGTCACATCCTGAAGTTATTAAGCTTTTTGTGTCTCTTCAAGATTAAAGCAGCAGATTCCAGTGGAAGTAGGTTTTGTCCCCGTGTAGCTTAAATCTTTTAACATGGAAGAAATCAGATCAATTCTCAAGTCCTTTGTATCTGCAACAGCTGTGATTGCCAACAGCTGCAGTCCCTGTTCTGACATAAAGCCATTGAGAAGTGCTATTGCTCTCTGTTGACCTTCCATTTCTTTACAAAATCAGAGCAAATAACTCCAGCTCTCTGTAAATGGCCTGTCCTACTCTTGGCCTGCATCACCTGCATCACCCAATGCTCTCACAGGACCTTGCCCTTGAGTGTCATGAGGGAGATGTAAAGTGTGGGTTTCCCAGGAGGACAGAGCTCCAGCTCCTTTGCTGTTGCCGAGGTTATTCACTGAGAGCAGACGAACAAACTGAGCTGAATTCCTCTTAGATGATCTCATGCCATTACACCAGTGCTGAAATTGGGGACAATATGGAGGCTTTTTGGAAATGTAAGTGTAATGGACTCATTACTGCATTTGTACTGGAGTGAGGTACCTGAGACACACTGCTGCAGACTCGCTGCTGTTGGAAAGTGTATTAGCAGCCTGGGTCCATCCAATCCTTTTCCTCCCTTGTAATCCCATTCCTCAGAAGGTTGTTCACTCATTCATTTCACAATTAAAAATTAATTGCAGGCTCTGCCTCAGACTTCTCACCAAGGGACATGGTGCTGAGCCACCCAGGCATCCCCTTGTCACCCACAGTGGCAGGATGCAGGGCTAAAGGATGAGTCCTTCCAGTGGAAGTGCTGAGTTCTGATGCCAGGGTGGAAATGATTCATTTTAATGGTCCAAAATGCATTTTCTGAACCTTTCAGCCTGGGCCAGCCTTGTGTGGACACAAGCACCTGAACATCCTGAAGCATGACGGCTTTCATTGCATGAAATCTGGCCTCAGTTTTCCCCTTGAGGTGGACATTTGGTCATTCCGGCATCCCTCTCAGGAGTTTGTCTGAGGCCTTGATGATATTCTGCCTGAATGGAATAACAGCTGCATAGATCTGATCCCTCTTTGACAATCTCCTGGCTGGAGGAGGGGAATACTGTGGGATTTACAGGTGGGGAAGACATACCTGGACTGCAGCACTCCCCACATTTACAGCAGAAAAAGCCCCTGTCCCCACACTTACATGGTGGCCTGCAAGCTGCTTGTCATGATGGTTTCCCATGGAACTGGGTGGTAAGAGGCTGGTGATAACAGCCTGGGTTCTCCCCATGCTTCAGCCTGAGGAATCCCCTGGCATTCAGAGTGCCAGCCTTGTCCCCTGCTCCTTCTCAACCCTGGTGCAGCACTTCTTCCCAGGAGAACCCCAGGCAAGAGGAGCTTGGTGACATCTCTTTATTCTGCAGACAGCAGCACACAGGGATAAGGTAACTAATTGCAGAAATGACTTCAGCCGTCAATTCCCTGAGTGATTTGGTGGGAGAGGTTTGAATGATCAGCCGAGGCTCACGCATGCTCCCTGCCATTCACTTGGGCTCGAATTACCCTTTTATTTTACTTCCTCCTTGTTCTCATTGCCACACCACTCAAACTAAAATTATTCGCCTACAACCACAAACGCAGGGATATATCACCGGGAGTGCTGTAGGGCTGTCGCCGTATATAATGCTCTGAGCTCAATATTTATAGAACTACATAGGGCACAAATCATATCCCGAACGCCCGTCGAGCTGGAGAGCTAGGTATAAACTCCAGAAATATCGCAAGCCATTGCTCACAAGAGACTGCCCGGCAGACCCGCTGGCTGTACATCACGCTGTAATGCCATCCGAGTCTGTGCTCAGTGCTGGAGTGGATCAGAGGTCACTGCCAAGCTTTTGTTCCATAAATCCTGGGCGCTGGCTCTCAGCAAGGTTAGGGGCTGAGAGAGCCCTCCTCTGAGTGCTCCTTCCTTCTGCTTGCTGCTCCTGACACTGAGGTGTCCTAGTATCATATGTGGATGTTTATCCTGGGGTCTTGTCCTCCCTTCTCCCTCTCTGCTATAGGAACAGAGGGGAAAGGGAGGAGGCATGTGATAGTTCTCACTGCACAACTGTACAAGCTACGAGAGCTGACAGCTTCTCTGGAATGTCCTTTCACAGGGCTTTGGGGGAGTCTAAGCCCCTCTTCTTCTCACCCCTCTGGGTCACATTCTCCCTTGTTCCCTCCCCTGTGCCAGGACGCGAATTTTCTCCAAACGAAGCATCAAACCCCATATGACTAAAGACACTCAGCAGCCTGCCTAAAGGCACATAAAGACATGGGCATCAGTCCCAAGACAGGTCCTCCTGTCATCTCTTTCTCTCCTCATTTCCCCTTTTTCAGAGTTTTTCCTTGGCTTGGCTGGAGCTGATGATTCCCTGAGGATGGGGAACAGGGCAGACCAGGGCAGACCCTGAATCTCTTCCTACCCCTTGTAGCCCCCACCCTCCTGTGCTGGTGGTCTGCAGCAGATGTAGAAGATCCAGATTAGACCTCATGCAATGAGCATGTGAAGCCTCTCTAAAGCAGGGGAGCAGTGATATGGGGTTTTTCTGCCTAAGAAATCACTATCCAGTCACTTGTATTTCTGAGTTGAGTATTATGGACTTGAGGTAACCAGTCTTTGGCTCTCCCTTCTCCCCCAGCAGCATGGCAGGCAGACTGACATTAAGCAAAATAAAATCCAACCCTTAGCATTAAGTAAAACTCCCAGCGTGATGGGTTTGTGGCTTGCAGCAACATCCCAGCAGGGGCGTGTTAAAGCCGGTCTTAAGCGAGTGGAAGAATGAAGTTCTGCAAAACCCTGACGAGGCAAAGCTCCTAAAATAACAACTGAATTAAACTCAATTCATTTTCACTTAATACCCTAATAGTGCCTTTAGCAAATGAATCTATTATTATTTTGAGGAGGAAAATGGGGAGGTGCAGTCTGGTGCAACTCACATCTCATTGCTGAAAGAAACTTTGGTGGAAATAAAAAAAGTCATGGGAAGAAATGCAGACAGTTCAGATTTTCCATGTGGGATGAAACACCCTCAAACCCAGACAGTTTCATGTAGTTCAAGATGTGCCCCAGACTCCAGTATGCAAAACCATCTCCTTTTTGCTAAGTGCTGGGCACTTGCTGAGCTTGTCAGGGTTAGACACTTGGTCACATCCAACATTTGCAGCTGACAGACCAAGCCCTTCCTCCCCTCTTCTACAGCTCTTTGTGCATCTCTGAGGCCTTTGAACCCCAGATGCTTGCTTTCCCCCTCATCAACCCAGTGTGCAGGGTTTGAAGCACTCTCCTTTAAAAACTCCCTTTTGTTTCCATGGATGATGTGTCATTGTGAGCCCTTCCCTCAGGAAAGCAGAGCTAAACCCCTACTGCCAGCCTTGACTCAGTGGGACATGCAAGCGCAAGTTCAGGGTGGCCCTGCACTGTGGCAGCCCCGGACACTCATCCCTATCAGCCTCTGATCACATGCCTGATTTCCAGCCATGCCTCCTGTTTGCTTGCGCCCACCCTCATTTCTGCTGGGATGGGAATTCAGCAAGTCCTTGGCTAACAGGATTTTCTTTGCCTGTTGGGGCTGCAGATCAGTGTGACAGAAAGGGCATCCCACAGCTCTTCCCCTCAGACTCCCCAGCAAAGAGGGAAAACCTCGTGGTCCCACACTCCAGAGAGGAATGCTCAACCAACGCAAGGAGCAGTCAGACACAAGGAGCCATCCCAGCCCTGTCCCACAAACTTTCCTGCTCTGAGCCTCAGGCTCTGCAAACCAGAAGGAGCAAAGGCTGCTCTGAAATGGCCACTGAACTACACTTCCCAGTAGGCTACAGAGTAAGGGCCCTCCTGGTATTAAAAGCCTCCATTTGACTTGCTGGATGGGCATGGGGACAGCTGGGGGATTTTAGGATTTGAGGGCTAGAGGCAGCTGCTGTTCATCACTGTGTAAGAAGCAGCTATAGCAAGCATTAGACCAAAATTAATTTCCTCTTTTAATGCAGCTCTCCTCTGTCGCTCCTGGCTCTGCCTTCTTCCTTCCAGAGCTCAGGAAAATAGCCCAGACAGGCTTTGCAAGGTTGCCTCGCCCTCTGTCTTGCTTGGAGGCAGGCTCTGCTCCGGCTAATCCTCTCTTGACAGACCTTTCTGTCTCTCTTGCTCATAGAAGCCTTTCTCCACCTGCCCAGGTTAGGGCAGCAGCTTCTTAGCTTGAAGGAAAAGGAGAAGAAACATTCTTAATAAGACACAGCTTTCCAAAACTCTCTGCTCTTCCCATCAATTAGAACTGCTTAATGACAGGGTTATTCTATCAAAACACAATGAGAAGATTCCTGGGACTGCAAGCATCCATCCTTTCTAGTTGAAGCCTCTCTGCTACCGATAAGTGCTGCTGCTCCTCTCTCTTGCTGCCAGGCAAGGAGAAGTGATATTTAGAGCCTGTGTCTGCAGCAGGGACAGGAGGCAGGTGAGAAATAACTTGACTGGGCCTTTTTCCCATAATGTGAAGAATTAGCATGTCTAGCTATTGCTTTGCACCTATTCCAAATAAAACCCAGCTCTACTTTCAAAAGCAACGATTAATGGAAAAACAATTAGCAGACCTGTGGAGTACTCCATCAAAACCTGTCCATCAGAGGGTTTGTGTTGTTTTTTTAGTTCATCACAGATGGAGAAGAATATGAACTGTAGGGAGTGAACTCCACCACCTCTGGGATGCCATGAGCTATTCACCTCCTAAGAAATGGGTTTTGTTAGGCACTATTGCTTTGAAGAGAGATCTCTGTCTTGTATGAGACCCCTATGTAATCATTTGTGGATGAATTTCCATGTGGACCCAGCATGTTCCAGACCCACATCCAGTAGGAAACGGTAGAAAACTGCCCAGTCCTGGTGAGGTGAGCATCTGAGGTGCTGTGAGGCAGCACTAAGTGCTAGTGTTATGTCCCTGAGTATAGTCCCTGAGTGTTGTGCAGCAGCAAGGCTCCCTATGACTGAGTCTAGGCAGCTCTCAAGACCAGCAAAGGCCATCGAGAAGACCTCGTAAACAGCCTCTGACAGAACATTAAGCATCTTTCAGGGAGCATTGCTGAGCTCTTGTGCCTTGCTTTGAAGGTGCCTGCTGAGAGAGGAGCGAGTCATAGCCCATGCTGTGCGCAAAGTCTCCTGACATGTTTGCAGGTAGCATATCTGCCCAACTTCCTTCACTCAAAGTTTTCCTGTCCAGCCCTTTTCTTCTCTGGAGAATAATCCTCATCATCCCTGCTGTAAAGAGGAAGCTAGAAAGGCACTGAAATCAAGGGCTGTGACACAGCAGAATGGAAGGCAGAAAGGGCTGGGAAGCTTTCCCTAGGGAGCCCTTCTTCACCAATCCTTCATCTTTCCTATCATCAGAAGGGTTTTAGTGGAGAGACTTGTCACCACTCCAGAGTGAGGTGCTTCAGAGCCAAGACCTGGCCATCTCACTCCAGTCATTGGTTACTGGAGCAGCTGGTCCTGATGGCAGCCCCAAGTTACCAGTTGATATTTCTTCTCCCTTTGGGGTGTCACACCCAGCAATGCTAACTATCCTTTTGCTTTCCCCTGATATTGTCATGGATCAAATAGGGCAAATTCCCTCTCACCTTGGCCATGGTTTCTGCACCCTGAGATGGGCAGGGCACAAGGAATGAAGGCACGAGCTGTTTTGCAACCTTACTCGTAGATGTCACGGCTGATTCCCCCTGCAGGGCAAAGAAATAGAGAAGGAAGTGAGAGAAATGAAAGCTATTAGTATCAAATAATTAAGGCCTACGGTTGAATTAGGTGAAGAACAAATGGAACTATTTGAGAAAAGCATTAGTGGATAATAAAATAATGTGATTTTAAGAAATGAGATATAGCAGCTGATTACAGGCTGTTTGACACTGGCTTTATATTGCTGCTTGTGCTGATGGGCTTGGAAGTGGCTGCTCCAGTTTATTTTGCTGGGCTGGAAAGTGCTGATGAATAAGGAGGATACTGGAGCAGCAGCCAGAGATTTGTCCAGATCATCATTGAATCATAGCATAATTCAGGCTGGAAGTGACTTCAGGGAGTTTGTGATCCAGACCTCGGTCTGAGGAGGACTCACTGCAGCTAGGTCAGGATGCCCAGTTCCGAATGTCTCCAAGGGTGGTGACTCTGATGTCTAAACTCTGTTCCAGTATTTAACCACAATTCATGTGGAAAGTCTCTTTCCCTCATATCTAATCAGTGTTTCCCTTGATACAACTGTGTCCACTGCTCCTGGTGTCCATTGCCCCATAGCCTTTCCCTGTACTCCAAGAACAATCTGGCTCCATTGCCTCTAACACCCCACCAATCACCTAGGATAGGTGTAGGTGCCTGTGCAAAAGATATGTGAGCACACCACAAAGCCTGAGGGAGCTGCCAGCTTGAACATAAAGGAGTGTGCATTGTGATACCCCCTACACTTAGGGCTTAAATACTTCCACAAAAAAATGCTGCACATAATGATATTTTCCTTCAAATTATTTTTCTGAAACTCCTTCACTGGAAGTAAAGTGGCTGTAATCATCGTTTGTGTGATCCAGAGGCCGGACCATAACCTGGGGGTAGTGCCCATGTAACCAAGAGCAGAAAATATCCTGGGGACAGTGTCTGCCCATCACCTGTATGGTCAGCACATGCGTAGCACTTCATGCTTGCAGCTCTGCCACCCTCAGAGCAGGGTGCATATGATCCCCTGACCAGTGAAGGGGGATCACTGGCGATTTGATACCAAACGCTGATGATCTGGGAGATTCGTTGCATTTTAGAACTGCAGCAGCAGTTCAGTTTAGAACTACAGAGAAGCAGGTTAAAGTCTGAGATGTGTTTGTGCCCCAGCTCTGTGGATGGAACAGTCATGCAATGGCATCACTGACATTGATAACAGAGGAATGCTGCTACCTGGACAGCATGCCCTGCGACTGCTGGGAGAGCAGGGAGCCCACAGGCCAGTGCCTTCATGCAGTAATGTTCAAAAGCTGCTCCAGATGCCCTAAGAAGCCCCTGCTGGACGTGGAAATGCAGACTGGCAGTACCCAAATAAGGCTAGAGGTGACCCTGGTTGCAAAAGAGTGGTGTACATGCACCAAGAAGGCTCTGAAGTTCAGTTTCCCGACTAGCAGGACTCAAAACACTCAGGGCCTGAATTTCCTGCATCTGTCATGGCTCTAGTCACATTTTGTTTGAAATTCAACAAGGCAATTAAATTTTGGGGACAGGATGTGCATAGTGCGCCCCGAGGGGAGGAGCTGTCTGACGCTTTCCCATTTCCCATGCTTAAGCCTGTGCCTGGCTTTCACCTTCTCTCTTGCCCCTAGGATCTGTGGCACTGGTGTCTCTGGTTTTAGCAGCCTCTCTGAAATCACTGTGAACCAGGGGATGGGTTTCACCCTTCAGCCTGTGTTTCTAGGACAGCATCCTACTTACTCAGCTCCTGATATAGGTCAGGGGGGCAATATGCTTCTTTGCAGTGGCTGTCATTTGTAGTATCACGAGCCCTGCGAAAACACAACTTGTTTTCTCTGTGGGACACGAAGCGGCTGCTCACCTACCGGAAGGGATGCTACGGGGCGTTCAGTTCACAAAACCCTTCCACTTTTTATCTTTTTACCTTCAGAAGGGGGTTGTCCCTTACTACAAATGCTCATCGTTAGGCAGCACGCCCCGCTCTGTCCCACAAGATGGGGTGAGCAGCCGCCATTCGGGGAGCCGGGGAAGCAGCGACGGCGCGGCCTGCAGAGGTCCTCCTTGCCTAAGCTTTGAGAGCAGGGCCGGGAGGCAGAGCCGAGCCGGCACTAAGGGCGGGAGGCTGGCGGGGAAGCATTGACGAGGGGGCGGTGCCTGTGGGAGGATGCACCGACGGGGCAGGACCTCCTCTCGCATCCCCCGTCCCCCGTCCCGCCTCAACTGCCCAGGGCAAAGCTGCGCTGGGATGCGCAGGGGTTGATCGGAGGGACGCGGGGAGATGAGGCTGGAGAAGCGGTGGTCTTCAGTGGGATAGCGGGAGGGGAGCAGGCCTTGGCGGCTATGCCAGGGGTGGCCAGGAGCTGGTGGACGACAATGTCACTTTGGATCCTGCCGAGAACGGAAGGCAAGGCTTGACAGAAGCTAAGGGGACAGGGAGAAGGACAGGGCACTCCTCTTTTCCTGCTCACAGGGACTGCTCACAGGCCCTGTCTTTGCCCGGATCTCTGTGGTAGATTTGGAGCCCATGTTAGTACTGTGACTGCTCCGTCTTTGATAGTGTACGGAACAACAACTGACCCCAGTAGCATTGAAAGGCAGTACCTACTGGGGACTCCCCAGAGAAGAAAAAAGTGACATTCCTTCCTGTGCTCCGTGGCACCTTAAAGCAGGTGTAATGCAAGCAGCTGGAAGGGTGTCCCCATGCCCAGTCAAGGCTGTACACCTGCAGGGTGCATACTGCTTTTTCCAGCCTTGCTGCAAGGCCAGTCCGGGCACCGCAGGGGTGTGTAGGATGTGCACGGTGCCCTGGGCTCCACTCATGTCCTGGATCCCCACCACAGCTTGCCTGCTCATGCTCACAGGACTCCCCTTGCTCTCAGTGCATGGGCAATGATCACCCTGCCGGCAACCAGAGCACTTGTGTTTGGTGCTCAGGATTTGGGCATGAGGGCAGAGCTATGCGCTCTTTTAATTCCTTGCTTTTAAAGAAAACCAAATAGGGGACAAGATGATCCATCCACACAGGTGTCAGTACCTGGGATTTTTCCCGTAGGAGTAATGAGCTGCCAGCACCAGCAAACTCCTTCTGATCATGGGCTGGTGTTTAGGAACAAGTGGCCTCTCCACAACCAGCAAGCTCCCTGCTCAGTCACATCACTTCTCCACCAAATATCATGTTCCTGCTCCCAAGTAAATGACCAAGTTGGCTTTCTGGGCTTTTTGTTGTTGTTGTTTTGAGGGAGAGAAGAACATCATCCAGCTAATGGTGTAAGTAGAGGAAAACCCTGTGATGGGGTCCTCTGGGGGAATTATCACAGACTCAGAGTTTCTGCTGTGCCTTGGCCTGTGCTTTCCTGTTCTCACTGCTCTGTTCTCTGAGCACGGTGTGAGTCCCCTTAAGGGGAAAATTATTTCCATAATAAATGGAGGTAGAGGATGTGTGTGTGTGTGTGTGTGGAGGAGCCGAGGGGAGTATTGGCTTTGTCAGGAAAGGACAGATCAGAATTGATTTATTTGGATGAATTCGAGATCATGGAAAACCCCAGTCTGGTTGCAAAAATAATGTTTTTGAGGTTAAGGAGCATTTGTGCAACAATCTGGTCCTGGTTCTGTGTGGTCTTGGCATTGCTTTGGGCTATGAACCCGTCATGGACCCTCTGCGTTTTCTTGAGTGCCCTGAACGTGTTTCCAACAGTGGGTTAGTGGGTCTGTAAGAAGAGAAGTGGAACTGGTGTTGGGGAGGGTGGGCTTGCTGCGGGTGGCGGGGAGTGGTCTCTGCGTCCCTGAGACAGACTTGTGTTTGCAGACTGGGACACTGTTCAGAGCATCTGTAATCCTGGGGGTTACAGCCCCCGTGTAGCGGGGTCTTCCTTTTGCCGTGTGCTGCCCTGCCTGCTCCCCGGCCCAGGCCAGGCACCGGAAGGGGTATGGAGGGTCTCCTACGGGGCACAGAGGGACAGGCAGTCACTCTACCGACTTTCCCCAGGGCAAGGGCCGCATGGTCTCCCCTGGTTTGAAGGCTGCTGGGACCGCCTGCACCCTCTAACGGGGATTTGTGCCCTGGATTTAGGGGGAGGTGGAGTCTGGGGGTGCTGTGGAGGTGCAGCCCATCTACCAGTAGTCAGGACACCTCAAAGAGTTGAGGGGATGTTCTCTGCTGCATCGGAGGTTGACTGCATCCCTCTGAGGGGCCCCCACCAAGTCAGGGAAAACTACGCCCCCCCCCCCCCAGCTTCCTGAACCTGGGGAGGATCTGGAGGGGCTGAGAGGCAGAGAGGGGCCCAGCACGGGCTTCCTCGGCAGTGGGGCTCACGCGTGGACTTGAGCCAGCCGTCGCTCCTTTCCCTACCGCGGCCGCTCGCTTCCCGCAGCCCCCCCCGCGTCTTTCTGCCCGCGGAGCCGTCCCCTGGGCCGGGAGGGTTAGCGGGGGGGAGCTGTCTTGTTCGGGAAATGGGAGACAGGGATTGGGAAGGAGGGAGAAACGCTTTTGCCAGAGGAAATCGATATCCCGTGAAAAGTAATTATTGAAGCATAAATTTATCATAAGGGTGATCACCAATAAAACATCTCTTGGCGACGTTTTAATTTAAAATCAAATTCGAAAAGGCTCCCCTCCCCCTTCCAAAAAAAATCCTTAACAAGCAGAAAAATAACTGCAGCCCTTGGAACACTTCATTATACGTTCAAAGAGAGCTCCATCATCTTCGCACCGACGCCGGGCTCTGCTCTTCTGATGGATCCAATGCAGCTGATTTATGGAAATGACTTGCAAATCCATAAATGTAGTTTGCAGTGACAGCCGTGCATATCACTAGTAATTCCTTTAAAGTATGCAAAGAAAAATGATTCATATCTGGTTGGACCCTGCCTTTTCCAAGGGTCGCCACTCTTGAGTCTTGATGTGTTTGTCTGGATTGGTTTCCCTCTTGATTTTCTTTTTTTTAACTCGGTGATGGATGAGGCTGAGATCTTAGAGCTACAAGCCCGGCACCCCGAGACCGCTGGCGAGGGAAGGGTTAAGCCAGTGGGAAGGTAGTTTTGCCCCGCCGTCCCAGGGAACACGCGTGAGTCAGACGTGACACACATTACCGCACTCGGTGTCGTGTCCCCAGCGCTTTCCTCTGCACATTCCCCCCCCCCCAACCCCCCCCCGGATTTCAGCCCCAGGTCCCGAAAGCTTAATTGTGGTAATTAATTAGTCCTCCACGTCGGGTTGCTGCAGGGCAAATGGAGTGGGAGGGAAGTGTGCCCGTGCCTCAGTTTCCCTACCCGCAAGCGGGGCAGCAGGTCGCCCGTGTCGAGGCAGGAGGGGTATTCCTCTGTGCCCTTCCCAGCTCTCTTCCTGCACGATTCTAGCACACAGGGCTGGGCCCACATCCACCAGGCAGGGACAAACCTTCGTGGGGGGACGGGTGCAAGGATGGAGCAAAATTAGGAGATCTCGAGATTCCTTTCCTGTTTTTCGCAGGCACCCCCACCCCGCTTTGTCTCCCCAAAGGTCCTCCTCCAGCAGTATCTCTGCTAATGCATTTATTGGGCTTCATGATGCAATAACCAGAAGCAGCCAGAAAATGTAGCATATTTCCACGTTATCATCCAATTTCCCTTCCTGGGTATTTTAGTTCAACTCTTTAACACCAGCCACATAATTAGAATTTGGATTTCCATTAATTTTCCTTGGGCCTGCAACCATCTTAAGATCACACTGGTAATTAACGTGATACATCACTAATTTCACCAAGCCCAATGTAAGCAGGCGCTCCCCTCCCACCCTCCTTCATTCCCTCCCTCCCGGCGGGCAGGGCTGGGGGTCGAGGGGTCCCCGGCCGGGGAGAGTGGGGGGCTCTGACTCCCCTCCGGCCCCTCGGGAAGCGGAGCCCGGTCCCACCGCATCCTCTGCCTTTGCCACGGAAAATACACTTTTCTTTCCAGTAAATTTAACAATTAAAAATATTTATCGGTAGCAGATTTACGTTGTTGTGTCTCCAGTCTTGGGGCATATTGGTAGACTATTAAGACTAATTAGCATCCTTTCTGCATGCAGATTTACTAAGCTGATTGCAGTATAACTCATCCCTAAAAGCCCCTATCCCTTCGCATTTGCGGAGCGTAGCTGAAGGCAAGGCCCTTCCGTCTCTCTCCGAGCTTGCAAGCAGCTCACGTTAGCCTGGCCTTTTGCTAAGTAAACTTTAAAAATGTGAAGCAATAACAATTTGAGTTAGAAGCTTGCAAAGTACTAAAAAGGAAATATTACCTCGGGAGCTTCCACAGGAAGGATCGGGGAGGGAACGAGGAGCTTAAACGCACAGAAGCGCGCGGCAGATACAGACTGTATATTCTCAGCATTAAACCCAGGGCTGTTATTTTCTTAAATATATTTGGAAATAAACAAAGGGGTTCCGTACGTGCCGCGGTGGCTGCGCGCTCCCGAAGCCAAACAGCACCGAGGAGAGCAGGGAGAGGGGGGGGAAAGAGAGAGCAAAGGAAGAAGAGTTTCAGAAAGTTTGCAAAAGGCTGTTGCAGGGAACGGCCGCGGGGTTTGGGTTTGGATTTGGGGTTTCTCCTTCTCCGCGTTTTAGGTCCGTTTAAAAGGCGCGGAATCAGCAGAACGCTTTGCTGCGCAGCCCCTCCAATAGAGCGGGTGGGGGGATTCGCAGCCTCCTTTGCACCTTACTTTGCATTTAAAATATTTAAAGCGCCGCAGAAGGCTCTGGGAGGCTCTTTGAAGGTGTGGAAAACATCAGCTATTCTGCTTTTTTAAAGCGTAAACTGCTGGTTTATTATTAACACACAGGGAAGTACATAAGCCCCACAACTTTATTCTCTTTAATGAGCC
>JASSUY010054840.1:115000-117917 GCA_032466535.1 Forpus xanthops
CACGCAGCAGATCTTCGAGAGGAGGCTTTATTTACTAACCCGCCCCAGCCACGTGTGGTAAAGTTCTGCGGGTGCACGGCGGCCCGGCATCTCTTCTCTGTACACACAGAAGTCAATAGATCAGAAATCCAGATTAACTCCCAGGCTGTTCTCCATCCACCCAGCCACCCCTTTTCTTCCTTCTTTTTTATTTCGTGGTTATATTGAATTGTAGCGTTTGCAGCCTCATTAAATCCATTCCAAGACAAAAGAAGAAAAGACTGGGGGGAGGGAGGGGACAGGAGAGGAGGGGGAAAGGGGGGGGGGGAGAAAAAAAAAAAGAGCAGATAAAGAAAACAAATAAAGCCCTTTAACTAGATCTTCACATAAATGTCACAGTTTCTCAGCATTTACGATTTGCCTGCTTAGCATAAAAACACTTAAGGACAAGATTGAAGGCTTTCCGAGAGATCTGGACAGAAGTCAAAGCTATCACTCGGAGGTAAGAAAAAAAACCAACCCCCAAAAAAACAAACAAAACAAAGAGGGGATGGAGAGCTGGGGGCGGGAGGTGGCGGAAAACAAGTGCTCTTCCAAATCATCCTAAAGAAAAGTGAATTTCATTGTAATTCATAGGCTTGTTCCAAATACCAAGAGAGAAAGAGAGAAGAATAGAAGCGCACAGATGCCCCGACGAAGGGAGAACAGCTCTGCTCCCATTGTTGTGGAGTTAAACAGTGGAAGGGAGGGTTAACCTAATCCATCAAATTGTCTGGAAATTGTGAAGAAAATTCAAAAACCATATGGTCTCCAAGCGCTCGCCTTCTCTCTGCTGCGGAGGGGCACGCTTGTTTCAGCATGGCGAACCGCAGGAGGCTGTATATGCTCCATTGTCGCTTGTCACTTCAGAGAAGAGGGCTCATTTGTCCCCAGTTTTCATGCTTTACGCTAAAAATTACAACCCCATCCATTCTCAAAGAGGAGAAAGATTTATTTAGCCTCGGAGAAACTGGACCGAAAAAAAAAAGAGAAAGCTCCAACCCACAAACCGAGCCTGTCTTATCCGGACACCTCTCGGCCGAGCTCTGCCACTGTACACCAGATTTGTCTTTCTCACATAAATTTTTTGCGAAGAATAGGGAGAAACACACGCCGCTCGGCTCCGAGGGCAGGTCACGCTGCCAGGGGAAAGCACAATCACCAGAGCCGTGCTTTCGGAGAAAAGAAAATGAAAAAGGAGAGACGGGGGAAAAAAGAGGGGGGCAAATATAAAAGGAACGGGAGGAAATGAAGCATTTCCCATCCTTCTGCCCCCGGAGCAGCAGCTTTGGCCAGAACGGGAGGTCCGCCCCCCGTGCCCCTCACCGCTCCTTTTGTCCAGGGCGGTGGTAACTCCTTCCCCTCGTTCGCGTTTGAGTTTTCTTTATTTATCTCCACACCACCACTTTTTCCTTTCGAATTCCGGGCTGGAAATACCCCGCTGGAGGCGGGAGCTGCGGGGAGGGCCGGTGGCCCAGGTAGCCCAGGTGCCCCCGCCGCGGTCCCGCAGCCGCCGCCACCGCGCATCCCCTTCCCCGGGAAGCGCTTCGCGCACATCCTGCCCTCCCGCTCCGCCGGGTTCCGCCTCTGCCAAACCGCTCCCTGGCACCATCCTGACCAACAACCACAAAAAACCTCCTAAAATTCTCGGTCCCGTGCTCCTCCCCATCATTTTCTCCCAGGTTCCGCCGTTAAAGTAACTCTAAAGGCAAACGGGATGGGAGATTCCTGGTGGGAGGAAGAGTCTGGGGGAACCTCGGGCCGGCGAAGCGATCTGCCGTTCACAAAGAAGGACGTTAGAAGTCTATTAAAATGGTAAAGATTTTATTGTATCGGAAAAAAGAGCTATCTGTACAATTCTAAGAGACAGTAAATAAAGCGACATTGTCCCTATCGGAACTTAAATAGCAGGCCTTTTAAAATTTGTACAATTCAAACAAAACCAGGTCTTAAATATGTACATATCTTTAATTTATAGTGTAATATTTAAATGTATTGATCTTGGGATTTGTCCTTTTTTAATTATTATTATTTCCGTAGCATGCAAAAATTCTAAAAAGAGTAAAAAATAATTCTAGGATTTTTTTTTGCTTTTTTTTTTTCTATTTTTTTTTTTTGTTACCACCTTCATATCAAAAATACGAAAGGCAGCTTTTGAATAAAAGCACAACAAGAGCAGAAAATGGTAAAAATAGCTTTTAATTGGTAAAATGAGGCAGAAATTGCATTGGAGACAAATCTCTATGCTCTAGGAAAAAAAAGAAAGTATATATTGTTTTCAGCTTGCGTTATAACCCATCCCCAAGTCCCCAAGATTGCGAAAGAAAAAGAAATAGTTTTAGAAGGAAAAAAATAACAGTGATTACTTCGTGCACATCTGAATCATGCAAGGAAAGGCAAGTGGCTAAGTTTTGCTGCGGCCGTTTCGAGTCTAACTTAAAGCTTCCCTAAAGTGTTCGTTTCGGAAGTCTTTGAAAGCGACTGCCTGCCCAAACATCTGTTGGAAGCCGAGTTTATTCCAAGGTTACTCATCTCCCTTACAGGCAAAATAATAGCCATTGGTAGCTATTAAAAAAAAAATAAAAATCAAAGCCTCAAAAAGAAGGGAGGGAGGGAAGGAAAAAAATCCAATATATACGTTTAAATATCTATACAGAAGCCGTCCGTAATTGCACCATTCCGAAGATGTGACAGGCGGAGGGATATCCACTCTCCCCTAAATTAATTCGTGGTTGTGTGAGTGTGTGTATGGTGGGTTTCTATTGCTTATTGCTCCTACCGAGGGGAGCAGCCGCCTCGCTCGCGGCCGTGGGGGGCCGGGGGTGCCAATTTGGGGCTGTCGGGGAGGGTGGGCAAGAAGGAGCGGGAGGGGGGTTTGGTAGTGGGGTAGGGGGGAACC
>JASSUY010054841.1:0-12507 GCA_032466535.1 Forpus xanthops
TTTGAAATGGCGCCACCTTCATTGCTCTCGCTCCTTCCTTCTTTCCTCAAAGTCCATTTGAATCCATTTTCAGCCTCCCGGAGTGCAGCTCTCGGATGGCGGAACCGAGCATGTACGCTTGGACTCTGCACACACAGATGAAGAGATAGGAGCTAAAAATGTGATTTGGTGAATGCAGCTCACTAGAAGTTTTGAAATGGTGCCACCTTCATTGCTCTCGCTCCTTTCCTCTTTCCTCCAACTCCATTTGAATCCATTTTCAGCCTCCGGTAGGTCAGCTCCCAGTGGGCTCAACCGAGCATGTACGTTTGGACTCGGCTCTCACAGATGAAGAGTTAGGCGCCAAAAAATACGCTAGCTCAATGCACCTCACTAGAAGCCTTGAAATGGTGCCACCTTCATTGCTCTCACTCCTTCCTTCTATCCTCAAAGTCCATTTGAATCCATTTTTAGCCTCCCGGACCTCGGACCACAGCCACCGGCTAAAGTACAAACGTTTGGACTCTGCACTCACAGATGAAGCGTTAGGATCTAAGAAAGCTGCATGCTCAATGCAGATCCCTAGAAACATTGAAATGGTGCCGCCTTCATTGCTCTCGCTCCTTCCTTCTTTCCTCAAATTCTATTTAAATAAATATTCAGCCTCCCGTATCTTGGCCCACAGATACCGGCTAGAGCACAAACACCTGGACTCAGCTCTCACAAATGAAGCATTAGGAGCTAACCAAGCTGCTTGCTCAATTCAGCTCCCAAGAAGCTGTGTAATGGTGCTACCTTCATTGCTCTCACTACTTCCTTCTTTCCTCAAAGTCCATTTGAATCCATTTTCAGGATGCCGGATCTCGGTCCACAGCAACTGGCTAGAGCACAAACGTTTGGACTCTATTCTCACAGGTGAAGAGTTAGGAGCTAAACAAGCCGCTTGGTCAATGCAGCTCCTTAGAAGCTTTGAAATGGTGCCACCTTCATTGCTCTTGCTCCATAATTCTTTCCTCAAATTCCATTTGAATCCGTTTTCAGCCTCCCAGATTTCGGTCCACAGCTACCGGCTAGAGAAAAAACACTTGTACTCAGCTCTCATAAATGTAGAGTTACGAACTAAAAAATCTGCTTGGTTAGTGCATCTCAATTGAAGCTTTGAAATGGTGCCACCTTCATTGCTCTCGCTCCTTCCCTCTTTCCTCAAAGTCCATTTGAATCCATTGTCAGCCTCCCGTAACCCGGTCCAGTGCTTCCGGCTTGAGCACAAACACTTAGGCTCATGTATCAGAAATGAAGAGTTAGGAGCTAAAGAAGTTGATTGCTCAATGCAGCTCCGCAGAAGCTTTGAAATGGCACCACATTCATTGTTCTCGCTCATCCTTCTTTCTTCAAAGTCCATTTGAAACCATTTTCAGCCTATCGGAGCTATTTCCACTGGTACTGGCTAGAGCACAAACACTTAGACTCATGTCTCAGAAATGAAGAGTTAGGATCTAAACAAGCTGCTTTGTCAATGCAGCTCCCTAGAAGCTTTGAAATTGTGCCACCTTCATAGCTCTCTCTCCTTCCTTCTTTCCTCAAAGTCCCTTACGAATGCATTTTCAGCATCCTGGATCTCGGTCCACAGCTACCGGTTCGAGAACAAAAGTTTGGACTCTCTTCTCACAGGTGAAGAATTAGGAGATAAACAAGCTGCTTGCTCAATACAGCTCCCTAGAAGCTTTAAAGTGGTGCCACCTTCATTGTTCTCGCTCGCCCTTCTTTCTTCAAAGTCCGTTTGAAACCATTTTCAGCCTGCCGGAGATATTTCCACTGGTACAGGTTAGAGCAGAAACACTTAGACTCATGTCTCAGAAATGAAGAGTTACTATCTAAACAAGCTGCTTTGTCAATGCAGCTCCCTAGAAGCTTTGAAATGGTGCCACTTCCATTGCTTTCGCTCCTTCCTTCTTTCCGCAAAGTCCATTTGAATCCATTTTCAGCCTCCCGGATCTCGGTCCACAGCTGCCTGCTATTGCACAAACTTTTGGACTCTGTTCTCACAAATGAAATTAAGAGCTAATCATGCAGACTTGTCAATGCAGCTCCCTAGAAGACTTGAAATGGTGCTACCTTCATTGCTCTCGCACCTTCCTTCTTTCCTCAAAGTCCATTTGAATCCATTTTCAGCCTCCCATATACCGGTCCATAGCTACCGGCTAGTGCATAAACATTTGGACTCTGCTCTCACAAATGAATATTTAAGACCTTAACAAGCTGCTTGCTCTGTGCAGCTCCCTAGAAGTTTTGAAATGGTGCCGCCTTCATTGCTCTCGCTCCTTCCTTCTTTCCCCACAGTCCATTTGAATCCATTTTCAGCCTCCCTTATCTCGGTCCAGAGCAACCGGCTAGAGCACAAACACTTGGACTCAGCACTCAGAAATGAAGAGTTAGGAGCTAAACAAGCTGCTTTGTCAATGCAGCTCCCTAGAAGCATTGAAATGGTGCCGCCTTCATTGCTCTCGCTCCTTCCTTCTTTCCTCAAAGTCCTTTTGAATCCATTTTCAGCCTCCCGGATCTCAGTCCACAGCAACCTGCTAGAGCACAAATGTTTGGACTCTGCTCATACAGATGTAGAGTTAGGAGCTAAACTTGTGGCTTGCTCAATGCAGCTCCCTAGAAGCTTTGAAATAGTGCAACCTTCATTGCTCTCGCTCCTTCCTTCTTTCTTCAAAGTCCATTTGAATCCATTTTTAACCTTCCGGATCTCTTTCCACTGGTACCGGCTAGAGCAAAAACACTTAGTCTCATGTCTCAGAAATGAAGATTTAGGAGCTAAACAAGCTGCTTTGTCAATGCAGCTCCCTAGAAGCTTTGAAATGGTGCCACCTTCATTGCTCTCTCTCCTTCCTTCTTTCCTCAAAGTCCATTTGAAACCATTTTCAGCCTCCCGGATCTTGGTCCACAGCTACCGGCTAGTGCACTAACGTTTGGACTCACTTCTCACAGGTGAAGAATTTGGAGCTAAACAAGCAGCTTGGTCAACGCAGCTCCCTAGAAGCTTTGAAATGACGCCACCTTCATCGCTCTCGCTCCTTCCTTCTTTCCTCAAACTACATTTGAATCCATTTTTAGCCCACCGGAGTGCAGCTGTAGGATAGCCGAACACAGCGTGTACGGTTGGACTCTTCTTTCACAGATGAAGTGTTATGAGCTAAACAACCTGTTTGCTCAATGCAGCTCCCTAGAAGTTTTGAAATGGTGACACCTTCATCGCTTTCGCTCCTTAATTCTTTCCTCAAAGTACATTTGAATCAATTTTCAGGATCCCGGATCTCGGTCCACAGCTACCGGCTAGAGAACAAACACTTTTACTCGGCTCACAGAGATGAAGAATTAAGACCTGAACAAGAAGCTTGCTCAATGCAGCTCCCTAGAAGCTTTGAAATGGTGCCACCTTCATTGCTCTCGCTCCTTCCTTCTTTCCTCAAAGTCCAATTGAATCCATTTTCAGCCTCCCTGACCTCAGTTCAGAGCTACCGGCTAGAGCACAATCGTTTATACTCTGTTCTCACTGATGAAGAGTTAGGAGCTATACAAGCTGCTTGCTCACTGCAGCACCCTAGAAGCTTTCAAATTGTCCCACCTTCTTAACTCTCGCTACTTCCTTCTTTCCTCAAAGTCCATTTGAACCCATTTTCAGACTCCCGGAGCTCGGCCCACTGCTACCGGCTAGAGCAGAAACACTTAGACTCATGTCTCAGAAATGAAGAGTTAGGAGCTAAACAAGCAGCTTTGTCAATGCAGCTGCTTAGAAGCTTTGAAATGGTGCCACCTTCATCGCTCTCTCTCCTTCCTCCTTTCAACAAAGTCTATTTGAATCCATTATCAGCCTCCCAGATCTCGGTCCACAGCTAAGGGCTAGAGCAAAAACTTTTCGACTCTCTTCTCACAGGTGAAGAATTAGGAACTAAACAAGCTGCTTGGTCAATGCAGCTCCCTAGACGCTTTGAAATGGTGTCACCTTCATTGCTCTCGCACCTTCCTTCTTTCCTCAAAATCCATTTGAATCCATTTTCAGCCTCCCGGTTCTCGGTCCACAGCTGCCTGCTATTGCACAAACTTTTGGACTCTGTTCTCACAAATGAAGTTAAGAGCTAATCATGCAGATTTGTCAATGCAGTTCCCTACAAGATTTGAAATGGTACCACCTTCATTGCTCTCGCTCCTTCTTTCTTTCCTCAAACTCCATTTGAATCCATTTTCAGCCACCCGGATCCCGGTCCACAGCTACCGGCTACAGCACAAACTTTAGGACTCTATTCTCACAAATGAAGAGTTAGGAGCTAAACGTTCTCCTTGGTCAATGCAGGTCACTAGAAGCTTTGAAATGGTGCCACCTTCATTGCTGTCGCTATTTCCTTCTTTCCGCAAAGTCCATTTGAATCCATTTTCAGCCTCCCGTATCTCGGTCCACAGCTACCGGTTAGAGCAAAAACGTTTTGACTCACTTCTCACATGTGAAGAATTAGGAGCTAAACAACTTGCTTGCTCAATACAGCTAACTTGAAGCTTTGAAATGGTGCCACCTTCATTGCTGTCGCTATTTCCTTCTTTCCGCAATGTCCATTTCAATCCATTTTCAGCCTCCCGGATCTCGGTCCACATCTACCGTCTAGAGTACAAACACTTGCAATCAGCTCTCAGAAAGGTAGAGTTACAAGCTAAATAATCTGCTTTTTAGTGCATCTCAATTGAAGCTTTGAAATTGTGCCACCTTCATTGTTCTCGCTCCTTCCTTCTTTCCTCAAAGTCATTTTGAATCCATTGTCACCCTCACGGAGCTCGGTCCACTGCTATCAGCAAGAGCACAAACGCTTAGGCTCATTTCTCTGAAAAGAAGAGCTAGGAGCTAAACAATCTGCTTGCTCAATGCAGCTCCCTAGAAGCTTTGAAATGGTGCCACCTTCATTGATCTCGCTCCTTAATTCTTTCCTCAAAGTCCATTTGAATCCATTTTCAGCCTCCCGGATCTCGGTCCTCAGCTACTGGCTGGAGAACAAAAGTTTGGACTCCCTTCTCACAGGTGAAGAATTAGGAGCTAAACAAGCTGCTTGCTCAATGCAGCTCCCTAGAAGCTTTGAAATGGCGCCACCTTCACTGCGCTCGCTCCTTCTTTCTTTCCTCAAAGTCCATTTGAATCCTTTTTCAGGCTCCCATATCTCGGTCCACAGCTAAAGGCTAGAGTACAAATACTTAGACTCAACTGTTAGAAATGAAGTGTTAGGACACAAGCAAGAAGCTTGCTCAATGCAGATCCCTTGAAGCTTTGAAATGGAGCCACCTTCATTGCTCTCGCTCATTAATTCTTTCCTCAAAGTCCATTTGAATCCATTTTCAGCCTCCCGGAACTCGGTCCCCAGCTACCGGCTAGAGCACAAACACTTGGACTCAGCACTCAGAAATGAAGAGTTGCGAGCCAAACAAGCTGCTTGCTCACTTCTGCTCCCTAGAAGCTTTGAAATGGTGCCACCTTCATTGCTCTCGCTCATTCATTCTTTCCTCAAAGTCCATTTGAATCCATTTTCAGCCTCCGGGTGCTCGTCCCTCAGCTACCCGCTACAGGGCAAACTTTCGGACTCCGCTCTATCTGATTAAGAGTTAGGAGCTAAAGAAGCTGCTTGCTCAATGCAGCTCCCTAGAATCTTTGACATGGCGCAACCTTCATCGCTCTCGCTCCTTACTTCTTTCCTCAAAGTCCATTTGAATCCATTTTCAGCCACCCGGAGCACTGCTCTTCCATGCCTGACCCGGGCATATAATTTTGTTCTCTGCGTTCACAGATGAAGAGGGAGGCGCAAAACAAGCTGCTTGCTCAATGCAGCCCCCTAGAAGCTATGAAATGGCACAACCTTCATTGCTCTCGCTCCTTCCTTCTTTCCTCAAAGCCCATATGAATCCATTTGCAGACCTCCAGTTCTCAGCTCTCGGATGGCCGAACCGAGCATGTACGCTGGGACTCGGCTCACACAGATGAATATTTCGGAGCTAAACAAGCTGCTTGCTCAATGCAGGTTACTAGAAGCCTTGATATGGTGCAACATTCATTGCTCTCGCTCCTTCCTTCTTTCCTCAAAGTCCATTTGAATCCATTTTCAGCCATATAGACTTCAGCTCTCGGATGTTCGTACCGAGCATATATGCTTGACTCTGCTCTCACAGATGAGAAGATAGGAGCTAAACAAGCAGTTTGCTCAATGCAGCTCCCTAGAAGCTTTGAAATGGTGCCACCTTCATTGCTCTTGCTCCTTCCTTCTTTCCTCAATGTCCATTTGCATTCGTTTTCACCCCCTGGAATTCTGTACTAAGAGGTCTGATCCGAGCATGTAACTTTGGACTCTGCTCTCAAAGACGGAGATTTAGGAGCTAAACAAGCTGCTTGCTCAATGCAGCTCCCTAGAAGCTTTGAAATGGTGCCACCTTCATTGCTCTCACTCCTTCCTTCATTCCTCAAAATCCATTTGAATCCATTTTCAGCCTCCCGGAGCTCAGCTCTCAGAGGGCCAAACAGAGCATGTACACTTGCACTCTGCTCTCACAGATGAAGAGTTCCGAAGTAAAAAAGCTGCTTGCTCAATGCAGATACCTAGAAGCCTTGAAATTGTGCCACATAATTGCTCTCGCTCCTTCCTTCTTTCCTCAAAGTCCATTTGAATCCATTTTCAGCCTCACGGAGCTCTGCTCTAGGAGGCCCGGACAGAGCATCTACGTTTGGACTCTGCTCACACAAATGAAGAGTTAGGAGCTAAACAAGATGCTTCGTCAATGCAGCTCCCTTGACGCTTTGAAATGTTGCCAGCTTCATTGCGCTCGTTCCTTCCTTCTTTCCTCAAAGTCCATTTGAATCTATTCTCAGCCTCCCGGAGCTCAACTCTCAGATGGCCGAACCAAGCATGTACTTTCAGACTCTGATCTCACAGATGAAGTGTTAGGATCTAAACAAGTTGCTTGATCAATGCAGCTAACTAGAAGCTTTGAAATGGTCACACCTTCATTACTCTCGCTCCTTCCTTCTTTCCTCAAAGTCCATTTGAATCCATTTACAGCCTTCGGGAGCTCTCCTCTCTGACGGCTGAACTGAGCATGTACGCTTGTCTCTGCTCTCACAGATGAAGTGTTAGGAGCTAAACCAGCAGCTTGCTCAACGCAGCTCCCCAGCTGATTTGAAATTGGGCTACTTTCATTGATCTCGCTCCTTCCTTCTTTTCTCAAAGTCCATTTGCATCCATTTTCATCCTCCCGGAGCACAGCTCTGCGAGGTCTGAGCCGAGCATGTACGCTTGGACTCTGTTCTCACAGATGAAGAGTTATTAGCTAAACATGTTGCTTGATCTATGCATCTCGCTAGAAGCTTTGAAATGGTGCCACCTTCATTGCTCTCGCTCCTTCCTTCTTTCCTCAATGTCCATTTGAATCCATTTTCAGCCTCCCGGATCTCAGCTCTCAGATAGCAGAACCGAGCATGTACTTTTGGAATCTGCTTTCACAGATGAAGAGCTAGGAGCTAAAAAAGCTGCTGGCTCAATGCTGCTAACTAGGAGCTTTGAAATGGTCGCCACCTTCATTGCTCTCGCTCCTTCCTTCTTTCCTCAAAGTCCATTTGAATCCATTTTCAGCATTCTGAATCTCGGTCCAGAGCGACAGGATACAGCACAAACACTTGTACTCAGCTCTCAGAAATGTCGAGTTACGAGCTAAACAATCTGCTTGGTTAATGCATCTCAATTGAATCTTTGAAAAGGTGCAACCTTCATTGTTCTCGCTCCTTCCTTCTTACCTCAAAGTACATTTGAATCCATTTTCAGCCTCCCGGAGCTTGGTCCACTGATACAGTCTAGAGCACAAACACTTAGATTCATGTCACAGAAATGAACAGGTAGGAGCTGAAAAAGCTGCTTCGTCAATGTAGCTCCAGAGAGTCTTTGAAATGGTGCCGCCTTCATTGCTCAATCTCCTTCCTTCTTTCCTCAAAGTCCATTTGAACCCATATTCAGCCTCCAGGATCTCTTCTCCACAGCTTCCGGATATAGCACAAACTTTTGAACTCTGTTCTCACAAATGAAGTTAGGAGCTAATCATGCAGCTTTGTCAATGCAGCTCCCTAGAAGCTTTGAAATGGTGCCACCTTCATTGCTCTCGCTCCTTCCTTCTTTCCTCAAAGTCCATTTGAATCCATTTTCAGCCTCCAGGAGTGCAGTTCTCGGAGGCCGAAACGAGCATGGACGTTTCGATTCTGGTCTCACAGATGAAGGGTTTGGAGCTAAACAAGCAGCTTGGTCTATGCAACTCACTAGAAGCGTTGAAATGGTGCCACCTTCATTGCTCTCGCTCCTTCCGTCTTTCCTCAAACTCCATTTGAATCCATTCTCAACCACCCGGAGTGCAGTTGTAGGATGGCCGAACCGAGCATGTGCACTTGGACTCTGCTCTCACAGATGTAGTGATAGGAGCTAAACAAGCTGCTTGCTCAATGCAGCTCCCTAGAAGTTTTGAAATGGTGACACCTTCATTGCCATCGATCTGTCCTTCTTACCTCAAAGTCCATGTGAATTCGTTTCCAGGATCCCGGATCAAGTTCAACAGCTACTGGCTAGAACACAAAAGTGTGGACTCTCTTCTCACAGGTGAAGAATTAGGAGCTAAACAAGCTGCTTTCTCAATGCAGCTCCCTAGAAGCTTTGAAATTGTGCCACCTTCATAGCCCTCTCTACTTCTTTCTTTATTCAAAGTCCATTTGAATCCATTTTCAGCCTCCTGGATCCCAGTCCACAGCTACCGGCTAGAGCACATACACTTGGTCTTCATCTGTGACAGCAGAGTCCTAGCGTACATGCTCAGTTCTGCCCTAACAGATTGAGATCCGGGAGGCTGAAAATAGATTCAAATGGACTTTGAGGAAAGAAGGAAGGAGCGAGAGAAATGAACGTGGCACCATTTCAAAGCTTCTAGGGAGTAGCATTGAGCAAGAAGCATGTTTAGCTACTAACTCTTCATCTGTGAGAGCAGAGTCCAAGCGTACATGCTTAGCTCAGTCCTCGCAGAGCTGTGCCCAGGGAGGATGAAAGTGTATTCAAATGGACTTTGAGGAAAGAAGGAAGGAGCGAGAGCAATGAAGGTGGCACTATTTCAAATCTTTTAGGTAGTTGCATTGAGCAAGCAGCATGTTTAGCTCCTAACACTCCATCTGTGAGAGCACAGTCCAAGTGTACATGCTCGACACAGGACTCGCAGAGCTGTGCTCCGGGAGGATGAAAGTGGATTCAAATGGACTTTGAGGAAAGAAGGAAGGAGTGAGAGCAATGAATGTGGCATCATTTCAAAGCTTCTAGGGAGCTGCATTGAGCAAGCAGAATATTCTGCTCCTATCTCTTCGTCTGTGAGAGCAGAGTCCAAGCGTACAAGCTCGGTTCGGCCCTCCCAGAACAGAGCTCCGGGACGCTGAATATGGATTCAAATGGACTTAAGGAAAGAATGAAGGAGCGAGAGCAATGAAGTGGCACCATTTCAAAGATTCTGGGGAGCTACATTGAGCAAGCAGCATATTTTGCTTCTAACTCTTCAACTGTGAGAGCAGAGTGCAAGCGTAGATGCTTGGTTCGGCCCTCCCAGATTGAGATGCGGTAGGCTGAAAATGGATTCAAATGGACTTTGAGGAAAGAAGGAAGGAGCGAGAGCAATGAAGGTGGCACCATTTCAAAGCTTCTAGGGAGCGGCATTGAGTAACCAGCATGTTTAGCTCCTAAATCTTCATCTGTGAGAGCAGAGTCCAAGGGTACATGCTCAGTTCAGCCCTCATAGAGGTAAACTCCAAGAGGCTGAAAATGAATACAAATGGACGTTGAGGAAAGAAGGAAGGAGCGAGAGCAATGAAGGTGCACCATTTCAAAGCTTCTAGGGAGTGGCATTGAGCAAGCAGCGTGTTTTCCTCCTAACTCTTCATCAGTGAGATCAGAGTCCAAGCGCACATTCTCGGTTCAGGCCTCGCAGAGCTGTTCCCCGGGAGGGTGAAAGTGGATTCAAATGGACTTTGAGGAAAGAAGGAAGGAGCGAGAGCAATGAAGGTGGCACCATTTCAAACCTTCTAGGGAGCTGCATTGAGCAAGCAGCATGTTTAGCACCTAACCCTTCATCTGTGAAAACAGAGTGCAAGCGTACATGCTCGGGTAAGGACTCCTATGGCTGAAATCTGAGAGGCTGAAAATGGATTCAAATGGACTTTGAGGAAAGAAGGAAGGAGCGAGAGCAATGAAGGTGGCACCACTTCAACGATTCAATTGAACAGCATTGAGCAAGCAGCATGTTTAGCTCCTAACTCTTCATCTGTGAAAGCAGAGTCCAAGCGTACATGCTCGGTTTGGCCCTCCCAGAAATGAGCTCCGGGTGGCTAAAAATATATTCAAATGGATATTGAGGAAAGAAGGAAAGAGCGAGAGCAATGAAGGTGGCACCATTTAAAAGCTTCTATTGAGCGGCATTGAGGACGCAGCATGTTTAGCTCCTAACTCTTCATCTGTGAAAGCAGAGTGCAAGCGTACAAGCTCGGTTCGGCCCTCCCAGAACTGAGATCTGGGAGGCTCAAAATGGATTCAAATGGACTTTGATGAAAGAAGGAAGGAGCGAGAGTAATGAAGGTGGCACCATTTCAAAGCTTCTAGGGAGCTGCATTGAGCAAGCAGCATGTGTTTCTCCAAACTCTTCATCTGTGAAAGCAGAGGCGAAGCGTACATGCTCGGTTCAGGCCTCGCAGAGCTTTGCCCCGGGAGAACGAAAGTGGATTCAAATGAACTTTGAGGAAAGAAGGAAGGAGCGAGAGCAATGAATGCTTGCACCATTTCAAAGCTTCTATGGAGCTGCATTGAGCCCGCAGCGTGTTTTTCTCCTGACTCTTCATCTGTGAGAGCAGAGTCCAAGAGTACATGCTCGGTTCAGGCCTCGCAGAGGTGTGCTCTGGGAGGATGAAAATGGATTCAAATGGACTTTGAGGAAAGAAGGAAGGAGCGAGAGCAATGAAGGTGGCACCATTTCAAAGCTTCTAGGGAGCTGCATTGATTAAGCAGCATGTTTAGCACCTAACTCTTCATCCGTGAGAGCAGAGTCCAAGCATACATGCTTGACTCATTCCTCGCAGAGCTGTGCTCCAGGAGGATGAAGGTGGATTCAAATGGATTTTGAGGAAAGAAGGTAGGAGTGAGAGCAATGAAGGTGGCACTATTTCAAAGCTTCTAGGGAGCTGCATTGAGCAAGCAGCATATTTTCCTCCTAACTCTTCATCTGTGAAAGCAGAGTCCAAGCGTAAAAGCTCGGTTCTGCCCTCTCAGAACTCAGATCTGGGAGGAGGAAAATGGGTTCAAATGGACTTTGAGGAAAGAAGGAAGGAGCGAGAACAATGAAGTTGGCACCATTTCAAAGCTACTAGGGAGCTGCATTGAGCAAGCAGCTTGTTTTGCTCCTAACTCTTCATCTGTGAAAGCAGAGTACAAGCATACATGCTCGGTTCGGCCCTCCCAGAACTGAGCCCTGGGAGGCTGAAAATGGATTCAAATGGACTATGAGGAAAGAAGGAAGGAGCGAGAGCAATGAACTTGGCACCATTTCAAAGCTTCTAGGGAGAGGAATTGAGTAAATCAGCATGCATATCTCCTAACACTTGATCTGTGAGAGCAGAGTCCAAGCGTACATGCTCGGTTCGGCCCTCCCAGAACTGAGCTCCGGGAGGCTGAAAATCGATTCAAATGTAATTTGATGAAAGAAGGATGGAGCTAGAGTAATGAAGATTGCACCATTTCAAAGCTTCTAGGGAGCTGCATTGAGCAAGCAGCATGTTTTGCTCCTAACTCTTCATCTGTGAGAGCAGACTCCAAGCGTACATGCTCAGCTAAGGCCTCGCAGAGCTGTGCTCCGTGAGGATGAAAATGGATTTAAATTGTCTTTGAGGAAAGAAGGAAGGAGTGAGAGCAATGAAGGTGGCACCATTACAGAGATTCTAGGGAGCTGCATTGAGTAAGCAGGATGTTTAGCTCCTAACTCTTCATCTGTGAGAGCAGAGTCCAAGCGTACATGCTGGGTTCAGGCCTCGTAGAGCTGTGCCCCAGGATGATGAAAGTGGATTCAAATGGACGTTGAGGAAAGAAATAAGGAGCGAGAGCAATGAAGGTTGCACCTCTTCAGATCTTCTAGGGAGCTGCATTGAGCAAGCAGCATATTTTGCTCCTAACTCTTCATCTGTGAAAGCAGAGTGCAAGCGTATATGCTCGGTTCTGCCCTCCCAGAACTGAGGTCCGGGATTCTGAAAATGGATTCAAATGGACTTTGAGGAAATGTCATGGGTTTAGCAGAAGCAGTCATTTTTTCTTTAAGTAGTAGCTGGTGTAGCACTGTGTTTTGGATTTTTGGCTTGGGAGCATTGCTCATAACACCAGTGTTTATAGTTATGGCTTGGAGTGTTTAGACTGGCCAAGGACTTTCTGAGTTTCATGCTCTGCCAGG